>JABXWE010019050.1:0-14395 GCA_014611495.1 Limonius californicus
TTCCACTTCCGGACCGCATCGCACACCTGCGCCGCGTTGACTGGAGCGGCCACTGGTTCCCGAAGAGGTTCGTAAAACTGCTTGGCATCCCCTCCGTCAACTGGACCTTCTCCCGTTCTGAGGAAAAGCTTAATTCGGGCCCTCAGCTCCTCTACACTGCCCCCGGTCTCTAACCGATATTTGCGGGCTAGCTCAGCCAGCTCTTTTATGCGCAACTTCTGCACCCAGGCGACTGGTGGGTCGGTTCCCTTCGCCTCGTCGTCAGACATAATTTTGACTAACCTTTCTTTTTATTTTCAGTGTCTCCGGTTCTCCTGGTATTTGTTCTGGACGGATTTCTCGGGCGCCAATTATCCTGGTGATTAGTCCTGGTGCTGAGTCTGGGTCCCTGCTCGATGCGGCCATGTAACGGTGTGCCCGCTTACTCTTATTGGGCCACTCGTTATATTATTTATGTTGCTCGGGTACGCTCGTGAGATGTCCAGAGATCAGTAATAACAGCTTGTGAATAACAATAGGTTTATTAATAATTATTTCTCAATAAATATAATCTGTTTGGTACACAAATAATATGAGATTCGATATAATAACTAAATAAAAAAAATCCTGGGTACGGCCCTGGGTCGGCTTGGTCGGTCCAATGTCCCCTCGTCAACTCGTGCGTTGCAACTACTCTGGGAAAGGCGAATGCTGATTGGCGGTCCTCCGGGAACGTGCGCCGTGCGGTTCCTATTCGAGAAGATGGCTGCCAAAGTTGCTCTAATTAAAGTGACAGAAAAGACGCGATTATGAATATTTGATTTTGGAATTCGTGAATGTGTAAGTTCTCTGGTATTTAATTCAGGTCGGAGTGGGTGAATAAAGATTCTCACAGTGTAGGTCGGCTTTACGAAAATATACATGAATTTTAGAAGTAAACAATTTTCAAGGATCGCTTTACGTCGAGAATTCCTGGCTTCCTTCAACCTAGGCGGTTCTGTATAAAACAATCGGTACGTATATGAATATTTTACTCTAATAACAGATTCAAACAGGAAATAATTTAATTCAGCTTTCCTGGAATTACAAAATTCAAACTACGCGGTTTTCACAGTGTATCTGGTTCGAATTCGGTTTAACCTGGCTTCGCTGTTTAATAAATCTGATTCGGACGGGACTGTGAATTTTGACAGTAAAAAAATTATCGGGTACAGTGTCAAGCAAATCTTATTTCGCCGGCCAAGAGTTTCTCTGGTCGTTACGTAAATAAAAGACGGTATAAGTATCTCACAATCTTGCACAAAATTCCTCTGTGTCTAAAGACTGTATCGTTCTGGGTTTCCGAAACTACTCCGGTTCGTCCAAGTATACAGGGTATTAAAAATTAAAATTTAACGGAGCGTGAAAGTTCCTCCGCACTCACGGCAAACTTTATACAGGGGGTTCAACTGGTAAAAGAAAAGATTACAACGTTTCTACGGCACCAATTAAACGCTGATTCGAAACGCTATAATAATTTATTGGCAGAGCTTTTTATCGCCGTGGAAAAGTTCAAACACTCCCCCTTCCAGCGATATAAAGGTCTACAACACGGAAATCGGTCGGTCGGGTGTAAACAATATTAAAATAGCCAAGCAGGTTGCACCGGAATAATTACCAACTTCACTGTGAAACAACTGTAATACGAATCCAAAAGATTCGTCGACCGGCCTGGTAAAACTTTCGCCGCTGCTGCCTGCGGTTGAGGGCGACAGATATTCTCGTCGACGGAGTCTCGGACTGGAACTGTAACAATTTGTAAACGGTTAATGCAATACCGGCGAACACTGGGAAAATTAATTCACTCGCAGGTATGAATCGGATTTAATTAATCTGGACGGTATACACTGGGTTAATTTTTCAGGATCGGAATATTTAACTGGGATCTTTTAAGAACAATTCTTAAAGGAAAAGCACGACTGGTATTTCTGACTTTTGAATAAATTCAAGAGCCAGGAAATAAGAGTCGAAAAGTGATTTTAAAACGGGCTGCGCTGTTGTTTTATACTGGAAAGTCCGGGGTGGTCGGAGATACTCGCGCTCCCACTCCAACGGGAAAAGAACGTTTGCTTCTGGCGAATCCTCGGATGACGGTGCTACCAGATGTTTGTTGTTCCGCGCTCTTATCTTCCGAACGCAAAATGTGGAGTTTTGAGATTGCTAATTTACTCGCAATTTAATTCACCCTTCACATTTTCACCCCGTTACAAACTTAACTATTTTGATTATGTTACTATTTATCACTGTATTTAACACTGTATGCCACTATTTCTTCTTTTATTGAAGATATGGGAATGTCTTGCTGTATAATCCAGTTTGGTACGTATCTAGGTGCGTTGAGAATGTTCCTGATTACTTTATTTTGGGATCCATCAAATTGGCAATGTTTTAACTGCCCGTAAGTGGTAAGTGATATCAAATTTATTTATGTTAAAAAAGTAGACGCAATCTAATTTCCATGTTTTCTATTGATTTTAGATTTCGGCAAATTTTTTTTTCTGTTTATGTTAGACATTCACGTTTGCTATTTACTTGGTGTAATAGTAAAAAAGTTTCGAATGTGAGTGAAAAGAGAATAAATAATGTACTTCATAATTTTTACAGTTATCTTAATGGTTAATACTTATTGCACTGTTTTCAAAAGGGTGAATTAGTAGAACATGCTACCAAAATAAATTTATTTGCATCTACATTGCATTGTCTTACAAATTCACAGATGTTAAAAATATAAAAATAATTCTCTTGTCGAAGCTCTATTATATTTAATAAAAAGGTTGTTAATTATTTAACACTATCCAAGAACTTCATAATTCATTAACGAAAATAAGGTTTTACATCACATTAACGGTAAACCAATTCCACATCAGTAGATTCGCTTAGTTAATCATTAAAGTACATATATGTATAATTTATTTATGCCACTGTCATACAAAATTCTATTTCAAAGTACGACTGCAAAAAGAGCGGAACAATTCGCAATGAATGTAGAGCATGCTGTAGTTTACAAATTATGCAGAACGAAATGTACCTTACATTGGTATGTTTGAGCTTTCGTGTTGTTACAGAGAAAGGGATCGGAAACTTGGGTGTGTTTGAGTTCTATGTCGAAGTATTTTAAACTTTCAAGGTAACTGCTAAAGAATGCCATGAAACAACTTGCTGGTTGTTGGCATTGTGTAAGCTTCTTTCTTAATATAATATTTAAAAAATGGGCATAATGCTGCTTCTGCGTTATGATTACCACTTATTTTGCTTTCTATGTCTTGCTACTCTGAAAGGCTTTACTCAAAATTGAGAGCAATTCCTAAACAATGAATCACTTAAATATTGTGTGTTATGTAGGATTTAAAGGTGCAGGTTTTAAAATTTATTTCACTACGCTATTGCGCCGCAATTTCAACCGAAAATGACAGTAAATTTATTATTCTAAATAGCAGATTAGATATTTTGGTAATGTAGGCACTTTTTTGAATTCTTTTTCTAATCATCTTAATGTTTAATAATTTAAGAACACCAGTCTATTGAAGGGCCCTGTATACTGCAAATAATAAAATATATACTATGTTAGGTTAGGTTTCCTATGAAAAGATTATACTTTGCTGATATTGTTCATGGTGTTTAGATCTAAAAACATTTGTAAAAATAGGCTATACGAGTATATTGGCCATCAAAATTGTAGGTATTTACATAATTACCTTCTAGGAGAACCGTTGCGTTCATTTTTGATTTTTAGAATCACACCCAAATTTTCGATTCTAGAATCCAAATGTAATTCCTAATTCTAGAATCAAATTTTACCAAAGAATCGACCATTGTTTTCCAAATTGGCATTCCATTCTAGAATAGGAATGCAATTCTCAACTCTACTACTGGATTATGTAAAAGTATCGGTAAGCGATTCTCGATTCTAAAATTGGAATTCGATTCCTGATCGTAAAATTGGATTGTATTCCAGAATCGACAATAGTTCTCCCAGTCGAAATCCTATTCTAGAATAGACATACGTTCTCATTTCAAGTAAAGGTTCATACTATAGTATTGCAAGAGACACCCGATTCTAGAATCGGATTCCAAATCCTAGTTCACGATTATTCATAATTGTTGTTTACCGAATCTGAATTGAATTGTAGAATAGGAATAACATTCTCAATTCGATTAATAGTTTATGTTATAATATTGGAGGAACTCCCGATTCTAGATCTGTATTGCAGTTGTTAATTCTAGTCGAGAAACGTTTCCGAGTCGGAATCCGATTCTAATATAGGAATGTGGTTCGTAATTCTAATATTCCATTACTGGAAGAAATTCTCGATTTTCCAACTGGAATACAATTCCTAATTCTAGTATCGGATACTATTACAGACTCGGCAACCGTTAACCAGTCGGAATTGGATTCTAGAATAGGAATACAATTCTCAATTTTAGTAATGCTTATGGTCTAATATTGGAGAAACTACCGATTCTAAAATCGGAATGCAAATCCTAATTCTAGAATCGGATCTTACCCCAGAATCGAGAAACGTTTTGCGAGTCGAAATCCGATTCGAAGATAGGAAGCGGTTCGCAATTCTAGTATCAGATTATATTTCAGTACTGGAAGTTATTCTCAATTCTCCAAGTGTAAGAGAATTCGTAATTCTAGTATCGGATACTATTACAGAATCGGCAGTCGTTTACCGAATCGGAGGTAGGAATGCGATTCTCAATTCGAGTAATGATGTATGTTACAATATTGAAGGAACTCCCGATGGATTGCAATTCTTAATTCTAGAACCGGATTCTTCTGAAGAATCGAGAAATGTTTTCCAAGTCTGAATTCGATTCCAATATAAGAATGGGATTTGCAAGATTCCACTATCAGATTCTATTTCAGTATTGGTAAGCTATTCCCGATTCTTAAATTCCTAATTCCAGTACCTATCGGATACTATTCCAGAATCGGCAATCGTTAACCAATTGGAATTGGATTTTAGAGTAGGAATACAATTCTCAATTTTAGTAACGCTCTAAGTTCTAATATTGGAGAAACTCCCGATTCTAAAATCGTAATGCAAATCCTAATTCTAGATTCGGATCTTACCCCAGAATCGAGAAACGTTTTGCTAGTCGAAATAGGATTCTAAGATAGGAAGCGGTTCGCAATTTTAGTATCAGATTATATTCTAGTACTGGAAATTATTCTCAATTCTCCAACTGGAAGACAATTCCTAATTCTAGTATCGGATACTATTCCATAATCGGCAATCGTTTACCGAATCGAAGTAGGAATGCGATTCTCGATTCGAGTAATGGTTTATGTTACAATATTGGAGGAACTCCCGATTGTAGAAGTAGATTGTAATCCCTAATTTTATAATCGGATTCTTCTCAAGAATCGAGAAATGTTTTCAAAGTAGGAATTCGATTCTAACATAAGAATGCGATTTGCAAGTATCTAGTATCAGATTCTATTTCAGTATTGGTAGGCTATTCCCGATTCTTAAATTCCTAATTCCAGTATCGGATACTATTCCAGAATCGGCAATCGTTTACCGAATCGAAACTGGATTTTAGAATACGAATGCGATTCTCAATTTCAGTGTGCGTTTATGTTGCAGCATTGACGAATTTCCCGATTCTACAACGGAATGAGATTTCTAATTTGAGAATCGGATTGTACTCCAGAATCGACAACCGTTTTTCCAGTCGAAATCCTATTCTACAATAGGAAGCCGATTCTCAATTTGAGTATATGTTTATTGTACTCCAGAATCGACAACTGTTATCCGAGTGGGAATCCGATTGTAGATTAGGAATATACGATTCTTAATTTGAGTATAGGTTTATGTTCTAGTATTGAGGAGTTTCCCCATTCTAGAATACGAATGAGATTTATAATTCGAGAACCGGATTGGACTTCAGAATCTACAACCGTTTTCCGAGTCGGAATTGGAATACGATATGTAATTCTGGTAGCGGATTGTATTCCAGTATTGGTAAGTTCTTCTTGATTCTAGAATCTGAATGCGATTCCTAATTCGACAATCAGATTCGATTCCAGAATCGCTATTCGTTTTTCGGTCCTAGTATAGGATTCTTTTCTGGAATTGGGAAATGATTCCCGATTCTATATACGGAAAACGATTTTTAAGACTAAATAGTATCGATTTTAGTGCAAACAAATCTAAAGTTTTAGGGAAGTATACAATGAAGAATCTACTAATAAAATTCAGGACAATAAAATTTGAAAATTATTACAGTTAATACATTAAAGAAAGCACGTATGCCAAGTTAATACAGAGGAAATGTGTAAAACAAATGACAGATGAAGAAAATAATAGCAAAACCTTTTATTCCCCTAATTAATACATAGTTTATGAGATGATTACAATGACGATGAGGGACATATGTAATTTAGCTATAGTTATTTTTTTATAATTAAATAACTGCTTTGTAGCTATGTATTGTCATTTTTTTTGTATTATACTATTTACTAGATTTCTATCTTTATTCAATATATCTAATATACAGTGTGTTTTAAAACGTAGCAAGAACATTTAGGAGGTCAAGTAAACATCATGACAGTCAGATTTGTTTCGTGTCAGTTTTAAACAAAAATTGTGCTAGAACGATTCGTGACGAATTTTCTTTCTGTGAATTGCGCCACATGTTTTAGAAGAATTGGTTTGGAAGCATTTTGTGACCCACGTTCATAAGAAATTTATTTTTAATTAAGACTGTTACCTTTTAAGACACCCTGTATAATTGTATATTCCGCAGTCTATCATCAGAAACAGTGAAACACATATGAAGTAAACAAACCAAAGAGAAATTTGTAACAACTTTTAACATTATATTTACTTATGTGTCAATATCAAGGTAGTTGTTACTGGTTATCATTACAAACCGTAATTTTTTAATTTGCAAATTTGATAGCAGTTAGGGTTGGTTCTGGGCAAGAGGTTAGCGCGTTAGACTTCTAAGCTGGGATCCTGGCTTCAATTTCCTGTACCGGAACATCGGATTTTAAACGTCCGCTCTCTCTCGCAAGGCAATGGCAAACCAGCGATGTATTCTGCCTAGTAAATCTTCTCTGGAGTAGTATTTACACTTCCATTGGCTCGGAGCCCACGTTAAGCTGTAGGTCCTCTATGCGTATGGCACTTTAAACGAACAACGCAGGCATAGGAGGGAAGATCGCTACGTCTCGTAAGAGATAAAGTATTCGAAGAAGAAGAAGTTGGCAATTATAAATTGCGAAAACTCCATAACTCATAACAAAATTATTAATCAAAAACAGTTTTAAATGTCGAACAATTAAGCTCTCTACTATATTTAGTTCTTTGGCGAATATAAACTACGGTTAACGTAAAATTAAATTAGGATTAAAGAAGGCTATTGTTTGTTTACTAAACAATAAAAGTCAAATTCAATAAACAGTAAGGATAATGAACAACATCCAGTTTTATAAATTTTTATGAAGCTATTAAAGCTTTGGAGGCCATGAATAAATGAAAAAGTAACGTTGTAGCTTCCTTTGCCGGTAAAAAGCTTTCATTTACGGTTTAAACTGCACCGACAATCCATTATTTCATCTTTTCCCATTTGTCCTTTTATTTACATAACCTGAAAGAGCACCGCTCTTTAACATAATGATTATGTCATGTGCAGCGTCGTTTATGCTTCTGTCTTTGTTCTCTTTCTATCATTATAATTTCTTTGATGATCTCTCCGCATTTCGTTAGCCGAAACTGCCCCAGGCATCGCAGCTTGGCACACGAACGACATTCAGAGACAATTTGAAGCTGGTTCTGTGGACGCACAGAGAGCAGATTTTCTAAGACCGAATGGCTATGTTAATTAAAAAATGTAATAAAGCATATGGGACAGGAAGTACCAGACCGCTGACATTATAAAACGCAAAGGGGTTGAAGTTGTGATGCTTTTTTATGACGTTTCATCATCGTTATCTTTTCTATCGTACTAAAAGCGAGCTTTTTCGTATGAGTATCATACTGCCCGGCTTCTATAAACCGAGGTAGGCCCCGGGAGATTTATTTAAAATTTTTCCGTAATTAGTATTAATTAAATGTGCGCAGAATAAATTGTTAGATGTGAAGATAAAAAGATAATTTTTTAAAAGTCGAATTTATTCCTTGATAAGGTTTATTTTTATTTTAGCACAACTGCAGAATAATTGTGAAAAATTTACTTTGCAGTATTTTACAAAATAATTAATGCTTTTAAAATATTTATATAAAGTTTTCATTCGAGCAGTTACTGATGTGAGCTTACACTTCGTGAACAGTGAATTCTCTTCTATTGCAATATTTCCCAGCAAACTGAAAACCACAACTACATTTAATTTTGTACCAATCTAACCTGGCGTGTCAGTATTAATTTGAAATTTGTGATGCTATTGGTGCAAATGTATTTAATATTGTGGAATTCAACATCTTATTACTTATTTGACACCAATTATATTTTCAGGTTTGATACCATATGTAATATTTCCAAAACATACCTGTGATTATTTATGTGCATATGGAATAAAACAGAAAAATTTATTCTTCAAAAATTTTAGCACATATACAGTGTGATCATTTCATTTTGTAACAAGCAGATAAACTACACCTCTCACTTGCCATGAAATACAGAATTAACTTATACTTTTAAGAATAAAATATATTTTTTTACATTAAAAGTCCTTTGGTCAAGCAACTGCCAATTACTGTTTTTCTAAAGTTAACCAACTTCTGTACAAAGTTCGTAATTTATGTAGATTCTTGTGGCAATAACAATCAGTTTCGATGTATTCTATTAGCGACGATGTTGATTTTAGAAGAATAGAGAGGGGCGGCGGACTTAACAGGACGACCATACCCACACAGATACCTCTTTCATCACAGAATACCTTTAGGCGTTTGGAAAGAAATTTGCGGCAATGTGGACAATAAGGACATGCCACAACTATAGAAGCTGAAGTGGAAGTCATCGAACAAGTAACTGGTAATCCCCATATAAGCCAACGAGCAGTTGCAAGAACTGTAGGCTTTAGCTAAAGTTCAGTATTTAACATTTTAAAACAAAGTCTTTCCATCCTTACCATGGCACATGAGTGCAATAGTTTACCCAAGATGATTACACACGTCGAGTGAATAACTGAAAATTTATTAAGCAATGAAGTTGTTACTGATCCACTGTTTTTAACAAATATTCTACCCTCTGACGAAGCCCCATTTAGTAACAACGGGTTTGTAAATAAACACAACTGCCATTTCTATTCACACGATAACCCATATCAGATTCGGCAAGCACACGTTGGAAGATTATTTGCTGTAAATGTGTAATGTGGTATCGTTGGTAACTTTATCGTTGGTTCCCATACCTTTGAGGGCAATTTAAATGGGGAAACGTATCTAATTTTTTATAAACTGATTTTCCTCAACTTTTGTAAGACATTCCTCTTTATATTAGACAGTGTATATGGCTTCAAAATGACGTAGCACCTGCACCCTGCACTTCCATAGAACCGTAAAAAACTACTACGATGAAAGTTTCGATAATAGCGGGAGGTACAATTCATTCTTGGCCGCTACGTAGTCCACACTTGACTCTGTTACATTTATTTTTGTTAAGTAAAGTGAAAAGGACGTCTACTAAACTCCTGAAGGACCTCGGGAAGATTTACTTGAAAAAACTTTCGGATCATGTAGGTCACACGTGCTAACTCGTGTTAGAAATTCTCTTCTGCGGCGGATTGACTTATGTGAACAGCAAGGTGGACGGCAGTTTGAACATTTATTCCGTCATTAATTTATATTTTTTTTTCCTGTTTTTATTTAATTCATTTTTCTTGTAGATTTTAGTGTTATGTCAATATAGTTTTAAGATACCTTGGCTTTATCCGTGTTTGTTTTGTTTGAATTATAAGAAATAAATATTGTAAATGTACCTATTGCAAAACTGCTCCTTCTTTATAAATAAATAGTTGCATGATAGTTTCTTGGTACAAAGTGATTTTTTTAAAAGTCAATTGCAGTAGCCTATGGATTGTCCGTCTATATTAAGCTTTAGAATCTGACAATATGAAAATTGTAACAGAAAGAAAGAAATCTTGACGAAAAACCTGTAATTTACTTACCTTAATAAATTACAAATCAGTTGCAACTAAATACTTGTTCATTTTCACATTTTGTTGGGCCAAAATTTTTAACTACCTGAACTGTCACACAGTTTGACATACAGGTAAATGTCATTCAAAGCTCATTACAGCTGACTGCAGACGGAATAGTTTTTTTTCTAGGCTTGCTGCAATTGACTTTTTAAAAAGTCACTTTGTACATCCAACGTTACTAGTTTGGTTTTTATTTATTTAAGAACGTAAAGTTTACTAAGATGCGTATGGACTACAAACAGCTGTAATGTGTTTAACCTACCTAGCTGTTATAAAATAAAGTAATCACCCTGTATACAAGTAAGATTGGCTATGCAGTACCCTCTTAAAAGTAGTTGACGCAACCAACTTCATGTATTACAGCAAGTAAGGTTATTAAATGTTTTACAATATAGAACGCGGTCATAGTATCTTTCTGTCAAGTTTATCTGTAATAATTAACAGTTTCGAAACTACGTCCCAGAGAAAGACAGTGATCATTGCTTAGAGAAAATACTACACCGATCTGGAAGCTTTGTAATGTCTTCCCGGAAAAAGTCTTTTTGGGGTTGCATGCATATGTACTTTTGAACAGCTTCGATAACGTCGCTATTTCACTGAAATCTTTTCCTAGGTAGCAACTTTTTTAGTGAGCCAACCAGAACAATCCGTAGAAGCAAGGTCAGGATGACATGCTGCATGCGTAAGAAACTCCCACTGAAGTTGGTTTATGGTTTAATTACTTTGGCAGCGGTATGAGGGCGAATATTGTTTTGGAAAATGGTCTCTTCCGTTTGTTCCTGATTGCCTGCTTAACGTTATGGTACAAAGATGTTGAATAACAGTTTGCATTAATTACATGACGTTCTATAAGAAAATGCGAAAGACCACTTAAGTAATTGTGAATCCCACAAAAATGCTGCTATCACTTTACCAGCCGACAACACAGTTTTCGCTTTCTTTGGTTTCTTGAGATGTTGAGTGAAACCACTGTATGTTTGCACGTTTTGGCCCAGTAGTAAATCAATGGATCATGGTTCCATCAGTTGTCATAAGCGAGCCTAGAAGCTCATCTCCTTTACTCTCATACCACTGCAGTAAAGAAGAAGCGATTTGCAAACGATTCAATTTATGTTATTCTGTTAAGAAGCGTAGAATCCCTTGACACTCGCGTTACAGTAGTTGAGCTTGTGATGTTTTCAACACTTTCGGCACTAGTTTGTAAATTTTGAGAAATTTAACAAACTGTTACTCGACTATCTAGCTGAATAAGACTATTGCCATTTTCTTCAGTTTCAAAATTTATGGAAGTTGCAGCTTGTCGTACATGATACTCATTTTCTAAGTAACGTTGTCAAGATAAGCTTCTATAAAAAAGTGTGGTGCAATAATATGGTTACCTTCTATGCTGTATCAAACAGCTGTGCCTATTCACTTCACTATTATTTGGCAATTTTGCCTTATTCCTGCACAATACCCACATTTGCGTTTACATCTCTCTGACTTCTATGTAATAGCTTCAATGAGTATTTCTTCAGTTGGTGAGCTTTTTGCTGGATAGCCTGTGATATATAAATTATTGCAATTATATTAAACGAAATTTTTTGCCGTGTGTATGTATGTATGTTGAATTTCGCAAACGACTTCTACTGCTTGTCCACCCTATATGTACCTCATATTTGTATAAATGCATATTTGATTAACTTGAAGCACTTTCTCCTATTTCAACTTATTACTTATAATAAATATAGACAAACATATAAGATATTCTTATTTTATTTATTTTTAAATGAAATTTTGCGATGAACTTGTTATATAAGGATTTTACGGAAGAGAATTCAAAGAATACTATAGGTAATTGCTGCTAAAGAAGAGATCGGACAGACCCAATTTTATCTTGTTCTTTAATTTCTAGAAATTGAACCGTAGAATTTAGTTTCAGTTGTTTGTAAGGTCGAACTAGTAACCTTTAGGGTCGTATGTAATTCTTTACAGCTCTATATTTTTTTTTCATTTATACTACTGTTCCTCCCGGAACCGCGTTCGCATTACTTCAGGGGAATCCCTTACATACTAGCCATTCCTGCAACATGCTTAATTAATAATGAAATATGGTCGCCTTAGCCGGGGTTCGACTACGCGGCTGATCGGACGGCATTTCACTGTGACCTAGACCGATAGCGCGTATTGGCACTGCCCCATGGAGGTCCCTACAGCACTATAACTACAGCTGCTAAATTGAAATGCACTACTTACAATACAATAACTATTTAGCCAATTTTGCATAGATAAATTGGGTGAATTAGCAAAGTAAGTATAACTTAAATGCTAAGTTTTAAAGCTTAACATAGACTCATTTATAGAATTTTAAACATCTCCACCAAACTAGCTTTCACGAAATCTATACCGCCATAACAATTTATTAAACAATAGACGTTGGCCTGCAAAATTAGTAGATTAGTAGAAGGCAGTTGTTATAAATATATTTTTCTTGCTGCCGTTTTAGTAAAGTCTACGTTAGAAATTGATTATTTGTTTTAGCATTATATGCTGTATTACGTATTACAGAAGATTAAATTGTGGACTCATTCATTAATACTAACCTCATGTTTTTTAATAATGGCGCAAGGAGGTAGTTCTAGTAATGCACTCGTGTTTCACTGTGTAGGAAGTTTGATGTTGACTTTGTTCGTGGAAGGTTTACAACGTTTCCGTTCAAGGGTACTGTTTCCTTTGCCTTTATAGTTCCTTCTTCACGTTATACTGTAGCCTTGGAAATACAAGTGTATGCGTGTATAAAGGGAGATTACTGAACCCTATTGTAAATCTCAGGGGATTTTGTTTATCCATCCCAAATGTATGCTGTGTGCGATTGAATGTAAGTGGTACACATACAAAAGCAAACGGTTGAATCCTTTACAAACATATTAAAATCAATATCTTTTGCATATATAATAGAAATACGTCAAGTCTGAAATGAAAAATTAGAATAAAGCGACATATACTTTTTTCTTCTGAAATTTTGATGCTGTATGTTATACCTATTTATTTATATCTCATGCATTTATTTCTGTTTATTTTTCTCTTCAGTAATTTCAATTGTTTTAGTAGAATCGGTGCAATTAGACAAACTAGAATTTGCCAGAAATTTAAATATACTTAAAAGACCAATTTTCGAATCACTAATGATATACCGATTTCTGTTTTAAACGTACTATCTTGATATGAAAATACTAAAGACGATAATGTGTAATAAGACAGGAATAGCTGTAGTTACATAGGGCGTCCTGAAAGTAAAGGGACACAGATTATCTACAGCTTCCTGAGGTCAAATGGAACCGATTAAAACAAACATATATTCGTACAAAAGTGCTTCCTTCAGAAGTTATGGCTCTTTAAAGAAGAAAAAAATATTTTAACATTGCGTATGTTTCAGAAACAAAATGGCCGACCATGCTCAAAAGTTTATGACACAGAAGTTATTTTTATTGTTTCGTGTCGATAAAATGTATCGTTTTCCAGGAAAATGAACTTCAGTGTACTAACTTAATATATGTATTAGATAGTAGATAGTAGAATTTGCTATATGTCAGTTTTACAATATTAAACTAGTGCATTGTTGTTTTGCCGAACTATTATCAAATTTATTCAGCAGTTGTTGTGTTAGGTGTTGCTAATTTCTTCTTAAAGTTGCCGTTTATGAATATTTAGGAACGAAGAAAAAGTAGCCCACATCGCCCTCTACAATATGCAGTAATGCCTATACGTTAAGGATATTTAACTTCCCCTGAAGCTGATGTGTACCAATTTTCACCTTGATCCGTCATTCTGATTTTAAATATATCCAATGTTAATAATACTCTTACTTCTCTAACGCGCCATAGCTTCGTACAGTGTTCTGTAATAAGGTATGTTTTGTTTAAACGGTCCCATGTGACCCCAGGAAGCTATAGTTAAGCTGTGTCCCTCTACCTTCAGGAGGTCCCGTATATACGTAGAAAAAAAATTTTCATGTGTACATATATTTTTAGTAATCAAGGAATTAACTTCGCAATCTTTCGGAATCTTATATCAACACGATGGAGCGACTTTCTATGAATGTATGTATGATTATTACCTTGTTTTTTGAATACTAGTAACTCTGCTCATATTTGTAACAAATAGAAATCTGTGATAAAAAATTAAGAAACAAGGGCAGCATTGGGCAATATGAGACATATGGTATATTATATATATATATAT
>JABXWE010019051.1:0-31843 GCA_014611495.1 Limonius californicus
CTTGTTCTCGGCTATTTTACGTCACGGTGGTTCCAGATGTATGTTATTGCGGTCGGACTTATCTTCAAATGTGAATTTATTCGAAATTGGTAATTAGATACCAATTATTCGATTTTCACATTTTGCACCCGTTACAAGTTGTGTACAGGGTGGGCAAATTTCGAAGTTTGTATAGGGTAACTCGGTAATTATAGGAGATACAAAAAAATGGAAGGCACGTTCTCGATCTCTTTTTTTGAGACAAATTCACTGGCGGAAACAAAAATTTGCTATCGTCTTTTGTTTTCGAGTTATAAACAAAAGTTCGATTTTTCGACTTTTAGACACATGTGAATATCGTGGTTGTTTGTAAAGTTAGGAGAAAATAACTTTTACATTCTCAAGGCACTTTTTTCTGTATAATCCAGTGGCGTCGAGAAAATTTGAAAAAAAAGGTTTAATGTCGAGTTATGGCCTAAAGTTGTATTTTTTCAAATGGAAATCATAGTTGGCTATGGTTTAGTTAAAACGGATTTTTTTTCTCTTTCTAACTATGTATCATATGTCGGGTAACTTTTGATGTGTAAGTCTTTAATAGCGAATATAATATTTTACTAGATTACTTTCTGCGTTTTTTTTATATTTTACCAAGTAGGCGGGTGTCATCTATGATGGTAAACGGAAAAAATCCAGGAAAAAATCCATAAAAAAAATCCAAAGGAAAAAAAATCCAAAGGATTTTTTTCCTGGTTTTTTTTCTGTGGATTTTTTTCCTTGGGTTTTCTTCCTACAATCCATCTATGACAGTGTTTATTCATTTGCAAGTAAATTGCATATTAACGATTTTGTTTCCGTCATAATTACAATTAACTCATTTAATCGTAAAAGTGAAGATGTTTTAGTTTTAATAAATTGTTAAATTGTCAAAATTTACATCCAAGGGCATTATAACCAAATACAGATCTACCTAAGTAACAAAATATTTTTGCCCCAAAATTTTATTTTTAAGGTAGGTAACTAACTATAAGGCATACTTCATAAAGCGTTTGTGCAACCGGCCGTAATGTTACAAACCATGTGAAAAATTACTATAATTATAGTTTGGATTTTATTTCCTTGGATTTTTTCCTTTGGATTTTTTTTCCTTTGGATTTTTTTTATGGATTTTTTCCTGGATTTTTTCCGTTTACCATCATAGATGACACCCGCCTACTTGGTAAAATATAAAAAAAACGCAGAAAGTAATCTAGTAAAATATTATGTTCGCTATTAAAGACTTACACATCAAAAGTTACCCGACATATGATACATAGTTAGAAAGAGAAAAAAAAATCCGTTTTAACTAAACCATAGCCAACTATGATTCCCATTTGAAAAAATACAACTTTAGGCCGTAACTCGACATTAAACCTTTTTTTTTCAAATTTTCTCGACGCCACTGGATTATACAGAAAAAAGTGCCTTGAGAATGTAAAAGTTATTTTCTCCTAACTTTACAAACAACCACTATATTCACATGTGTCTAAAAGTCGAAAAATCGAACTTTTGTTTATAACTCGAAAACAAAAGACGATAGCAAATTTTTGTTTCCGCCAGTGAATTTGTCTCAAAAAAAGAGATCGAGAATGTGACTTCCATTTTTTTGTATCTCCTATAGTTACCGAGTTACCTTATACAAACATCGAAATTTGCCCACCCTGTACAGAGTGGGTCAAAATTAGTAGGCGCCACCTTCCAAATACAGCTGATTGTAGGTTCTCGTGGAAGGCCGAGAAGCCAGCAGCTGATGGGAATCCGACTTACCTTTATTGTGCCTCCTCCTATATATATATATATAAAGCTTGCAAAATTCATGCACAAACAAATACAAAACAATAAAACATATTTGAATTTTAAAACACATGTAATGAAATTCTTGGCAATACAAAATAATGACAGCAAATGGTAATATTTTGCTCAATACAACAATCGGTTAATTGAACGTTCGATTAAGGGGAACTCGCCGCCCTCGTCTTACGATGTTTAGGATATTTCAACAAATCTTTGTAGCCAATGGCGTCGAGTTTACAGGAATAATACAGTATTAATATACCCAACTTTATAATTAACAATAAGCAAAACAAACGGCGACGGAGGGTCGCTTTGGGGTTGCATAAAAAGAAAGGGTTCAATCCCTTGAATTTTGCAAGTTTATGCGAAAAAGGTTCTTTTTCTTCACAACACAGAGAAAAACTTCTTCTTTACTTTGGCTATGGAGCAGCGAGACCGGCACACTTTCGAGGTGTTGAACAGATGCGAGTACAGTTTAGGGTTGTTCCCCGGTCCGGAAGGAAAGGAAAGGTAGACTTTGGGATGAAGCGTTTGTACGGGACGCCCTTGGGAAATAGATTATTTCCAACGGGGTCGGTTTATGTGTAGCGCGGCGGGAATTTCAGACGATTGCAACCACCAACAGCACTCTAAACATCACACTTTCACACGTTTAGTCTAGTGAAACAACGAAGCACAACTTCCACGGGATCAATTCGCTTGTATCCGAATAAATCGAAAGAACAATTACACCTAATTGCTCTACATCAGGGCTAACACTGCTAAATATATGTTCAAATACGACTTTGTCGAGGTTTTCTTTTTGCCCGAAACAAAACTACGATACGGTAGGCTCGATATGGCAGAGCAGCCGCGAAAAGACCCGTTATCAGAAAAAACTTCGTTCCGGCCCAAGAGTCTAGTGCCTACTGACTTTTGTAACGGGCTCCCCGAAGATGTAATAGGGTGGACCGGAGCCATTGAAGGTGTAAAACTGACTGACGACTTAACGCGACGTGCAGCTGCATTTCCCCCAAAACATTGCAACATAATTCGAAATATGGTGAAAATGTCCTAGAATAATTCGGCACGTAACTTCGCAGAAAGCGTCCAAGGTAAGGTGCAGACAAAATATAAATCGGGAATTTCGGCTTACAAAGGAAACTGTCAACATAGCTCAATCTTAGAAAAACAACAAAATAACCAAAACTGTTATCATCATTTAAACGGCAATTAAAATAACGTTTTTAATCCCTATGAAGCAGCAATTGGATTGAGACCAAATCAAATGAAGCGGAACATTTTAAAAGAACATCATGGTATTATTCTAACCAATTAGTAACGATTTCCTTAGCAACATTATGTATATCGTTTAAGAGCTAAAAACCATTGAGGGCATATCTGCTATACCGATGGATTCAAAACGGCTAGTGGGTCGGATGTGGGCATTTTTATGGCAGGTATAAGCGAAAACAGTAGCCTGGTTGCTCACTACCATCTTTGAGGTGGAAGTACTCGCAATCTCCACCGGATGCAGAGAGCCTATGCCAATAGACAAATCTACATTAGGTCAAACATCCAAACAGCATTTAAAACTCTTAAGGAGGCCAAATTACAATCTGAAGTGGTACAAGAATGCCTAGAAGTACTGGTGACACTAGCAGAACGGAACAGAGTTACTCTGGAATGGCCCGGATCTAAAGTTTAGAAAGAAAATGATCGGGAGGACCAGCTGGCTAAGCAAAGAGCAGACGAACTTCTAGTTCGTCCAGAACCCACATGAGGAACATCGGATATATCCGCAACTGGGACAGCGACACCGTCAAAGGTCAGCTATGCAAATTACACAGAATTGGCAGGAACCTCACGACCTGGAGCAATAACGGATGTTCATGAGGAACCCCTCCAGGAAAAGAACGGAAGAAATGCAGTAACTGAGCAGGCAAAGACTGAGATTATTAACAGGACTGCTCACACGACTCTGCTGTCTCAGAAGACACCTCAACAAAATTAGGGTTAGAACAAACCCCTCTTGTAGATTTTGCTATGAGGAAGAAACACGTTCTCTAGGTGTCAAGCGATATCAGCATTTTGGGTAGCAGTTCACAGAATCTGAAGACATAACAAATGTGTTCATCAAGGACATCTCCAAATTTCCTGAGGGTACCGGCCAATAGGATACAATAAGCCGATAGAGCTTCAGTGCGGTTAGCCTTGTACAGCATCCAATACGAATAACAATAATTGCGTGTTGCCAGGTTCAGCCTCCACCACAGGTATTTTGATATTCCAATTGACACAAGAAACTGTTGATAAGGAACATAATCACCGAATGAAAGTTATGTCTGCCAAAGATGTATTCAGAACGATATCGCTTCTGTTACGTTGCTCTTTGTTTGGTCGATAATATTATCACTATGACAACGCAGTATTAAATTCTGTTAGTATTAATAAATGAAATTGTATCAGAAGTTATAATTTATGCAACAACATTCAACAAGTATCCACATGGTTTGCATTCCATAAATTCTTTCGCTAAACAGGCTCTACGTGTGAAATGCAGGATTAAGCAAAAGATGGTAAGAAAACGCGAAAGTGTTGTTGTGGTGTTGTTTGAATTTAGAATATTGAATATTTAATTAATACAAGATGGTCTGAAGATGACGTTCGTCCAAACATATTCTCATGAATTTTAAACTCCAAGTTTGCTTCTACCTCAATTTTCATTAACAAATTATGTAAAATTTTAAATCAATCGCCGATTACTTACATTGAGGATTAGCTCGTCTGCAGCACATTCTGTAATATACACCCGCAAACCGGTAAGCAATATTATATGCAAAATTAACATTGTTAGTAGTCTTTAGAAGCTATGTTTTACACTGCATAACAGAAACACACATTTAATATTTTTACTAAAACCAGAGTATTAATGTTCTGACCTTGCCATGGCGTGCTGCATATGACTTCCTGTAACTATGTCAATTACATAGTCAATTTCTATTTTAATTTATATTATATATAATGTGATCATTTTATCTTGTAATGAACTGTACATATACGTGTACATGCAGGGTGTTTCGGAATTAAGGCACTCTTTTATGAATGTGTTTTCCAGCACGAAATGAACAAAAAAGTTCATACAAACATATGGCTCAAATTAATTTATTACCGAGATATTGAAAGTTAAAGATATTTATTTAAAAATAAAACATTCAGAGTAACTGTTCAAAGTGGTCTCCATTTTATTGAATTCAGCATTCAGCACGACGAATCCATGCTTCTCTGGTACGCCTTATAACATCAGGACGACCCCTGATTGTTGCTGCTGCTTCCACGATGCGATTCCTTAGCTCTTCTTGTGTACCAATAGACGTAGAACCATAGACTCCATCCAGCCCCACACAAAATCATCTAATGGTGTTAGATCAGGAGATCCTGGTGGCCAGTTAACAGGTCCGTTTCGACCAACCCATCGATTACCATATGTTATGTTTCAATAATCAGTGATAATATGAGAAAAGTGAGCAGGGGCACCGTCATGCATAAACCACATCCCCTGCCTATTGGCAATCGGAATGTCTTCTAGAAGACCTACAGCTCATT
The DNA here is from genome assembly GCA_014611495.1 of Limonius californicus. Lineage (NCBI taxonomy): Eukaryota > Metazoa > Arthropoda > Insecta > Coleoptera > Elateridae > Limonius > Limonius californicus. The sequence goes on from JABXWE010019051.1 coordinate 5,395, forward strand.
TTGCTGAAAATGCAAGTAAGATATTCCTGAAAGCCTTGTTGGTAAAAAGAAGGGACCGATGAGATTGTCACCAAGAAGACCACACCAGACATTTAATGAAAATGTATGTTGGTAATGCATACTAGCAGTCGTATGAGGGTTTTCTTCGTTTCAAGTATGGATGTTTCGAAAATTAGTAATACCATTTCTTGTAAAACGTGATTCATCGGTAACCAGCAGGTATCTCAGGAAGTTACGATCTCGTGTGCATTGTCGAAATAACCATTGGCAGAAATGTCTGCGCTTGTTATGTTATAATCTTCTGGTAACAGATCTTGCATAGGCGTAACGTGAAATGGACACAATTGTTGCTCACGCAATGTTCGCCATACCCTTGTACATGATACATTGAAACGAAGTGACAATCTTTTGGTGTTAGTACTAGGAGATAACAGAACAGCATTGAGTATCCCTTCTTCAACGTTTGCAGTTCGTCGAAATCTTTGCCGACCAGCGTTTATTCGTTCAGGCTTTAGCGTGCCAGTGTCCCTAAGACTTCTTTCAATGGCTTCAAATGTTTTACGATTTGGTATCCTTCTAGTTGAGTTAATTTCTGCCAATTTTTAAGAAACGAAGCTACTACTTATCTACTGTTTTTAAGAAATATTCTATTTTCTGACGAAGCGACGCTTAGTAACAATGAATGTATAAACAAACACAATTGCCATTCCTTTTCACAAGATAATCTACATTAGATTCGGCAAGCACAATTTCAAAGATCGTTTACTGTAAATGTGTGGTGTGGTATCGTTGACAACTTTATTGTTGGCAGTTTAAATAGGGAAATATATTTACGTTTTTTAGAAAATGTTAAATCTTTATATTAGACGACATATGTGGTTACAAAATTACGGTGCACCTGCCCACTTCCATGGAAGTGTGTAAGAAACTACCAAGATTGAACTTTCCATACCAAATTAATTGCAAGAGGTGCAATTCATTCTTGGCCTCCACGTAGTCCGGACTTGACTCCGTTAGATTTGCTTTGGGGGATAAAGTATAAAATGACGTCTACGAAACTCCAGTAGAAATTCAGGAAGATTTACGTGAAAGAATGATTGAATCATGTAGGTCAATCGCCCCACACATGCCAAATCGTGTTATAAATTCACTCGGCGGATTGACTTATGTGAACAGTAACGTGGACGGCAGTTTGAATATTATTACATCATTCATTAGTGTTTTTTCTTTCTGGTTTTATTTAACTATTTTTATTGTTGCTTTTATTGTAATGTTTACTTATTTTATGCTATTTTGGATTACTCTGTGTTTGGATTGTTTAAGTTATAAGATATAAATATTTTAGTTGAACCTATTGCAAAGAACCATCTTATTTATTAGCAAATAGTTTCGATGTAGCTTCTTAGGACATCCAATGTAACGGCTTTCATTTTTACTTATTTAAACAATGTAAACTTAACATTGGAATTAACTCTGGAATACAAACAGCTGTAATGTGTGTAGCCTACCTACGTGCTACAAGATAAAGTAAACATCATGTATTATTTAAAATTTTTAAATAGAATGGAAAAACTACCAGATCGGTACACGGAATAATATGGAATAAGAACGTAACACAAGAAACAGTAAATAAGGAAAGTCACCGTGAGTTGATTTCCCACAAGGAGGTGGGCCGCTTCAGGAGTCAGAAATATGGAAAATTGAATTTCGTGGATGATACTTTCTCCAAAACTGAGTCCGAACAGACAGCCCAGGGGCTCGAACCCTTAACTTTCCGAATGCTAGGTAAACGCTCTACCGCTGAGCCACCTGCCTATATACAGTATAGTAGAGAATATACTTCTACATGGCGCAGAAGCATGGCCAATAACCGAAAAAGCATGAAGTAAAATTCGGGCAGAAGAAGGTGGTTCCATAAGGAGAAGTGTGGAATTTACACGAGAAGACAGAACTTGCAAAAAAAAATGGTAAATTGTATGGAGAAGAACGGAAACAATGTGCTTAATCTGCAAATCTCTAGCTATAGTGCGTTTCAGAGTCGCCGTGGAGCATAAAGAAGATAGGGTAATGCTTTTCTTATGGGACAAAAATGACACTGTTGCCAGTATTCGTAATCTCTTAACAATAGCACGTCGGGTTTATTTTGTTGAAATGAGGTATGTGTTTGGAAGTTCTCAAACAAAAATAATATTAACCAACCAAGATAATAATGTTAAGTTCTTAATTTGTTTTGTTATATACCATGAGGAATTTCTCTTTGTAAACTAATGTGATTTTCAAAATGAATCGTACACATCGAGAATAATGACAATACTCAGGAATTTGTTTAATTACTATAAATTCCTGTTCATACCATGTCTTTGCTATATAAGCCAATTATTATTCAAAAAGTTTTAGTTGTAAATTGCCATGAACGTGAAAAGCAATTGCTATTAAATGTTATAAATTATCACATTAATAATGAAAGTACTGACGAGTCTGTGCGTGATGTTGTCAAAAAAGTGTCTGAATGACGGAAGTGTCGGAAAGAGTTCTGTATAAAAGAAGGTAGTTTGCCCGATGGTATTCAATCATCTAAAAAAAGACGGCAGCCCGATAAAATATCCACTTCACGAACAATTAAATATTCTGAACTCACATGGAGCCGGATTAGAAGAATTGTGCACCAGTTTTATTTTCAAAATACGCCTCCAACTTTAAAAGCTGTATTAGGGAAGGTACATGAAGATGAAGATTTGCCAAACTTTTCAATGAGCACTCTACAAAGTGATTTTTTAAAAAGTCAATTGCAGTAGCCTAGGGATTGTCCAGTCTATATTAAGCTTTAGAATCTGACAATATGAAAATTGTAACAGAAAGAAAGAAATCTTGACGAAAAACATGTAATTTACTTACCTTAATAAATTACAAATCAGTTGCGACTAAATACTTGTTCATTTTCACATTTTGGTTGGGCCAAAATTTTTAACTACCTGAACTGTCACACAGTTTGACATACAGGTAAATGTCATTCAAAGCTCATTACAGCTGACTGCAGACGTAATAGCTTTTTTTCTAGGCTTGCTGCAATTGACTTTTTAAAAAATCACTTTGTGTATAGGATGTTAATTGACGCAGGATTTTAATATGAAAAAGGAGAAGGACGCGGACTGCTGTTAGAAAAAGAAGATCCCATTACGTGGCGCCGTAGGTATTTACGTGAAATTCAGAGTACAGAGAAAGTAATTACACCATTATATTTCTCGATGAGTCATGGGTAAATATAGGGCACAGTGTTGATAGAGCATGGCGGGACACTTCAGTAAAATCCTTCCGGCAAGCATTCGTCCAAGGTTTATCGCCTGGATTAAAGGCACCGACTCAACACAGGCCCCGTTTTGTTTTGCTCGACGCAGGAAGCAGTAATGGATTTATTGAAGGAGCGGAGCTTACATTTTTGGCAAAAAAACACGCTAGACTACCACGATAAAATGGACGGCCCACTTTTCGAAAAATGGTTTGAAGACTCGTTAATACCAAATATTCCTAAGAAAAGCGTGGTGGTGATGGATAACGCATCTTATCATAGTAGGAAATCAGAATTATTTCCAAATAATTCTTGGAACAAGGATCGCATCAAAGATTGGCTTCGCTCAAAGGATCATCATTTTGAAGAAGATTATTTGAAAAAGAATTACTGGAGGTAGTAAATACATTTAAATATAAGTATGATGCTGGTTATTTAATAGAAAATATCGCTAAAAAACACAATGTTACAATTCTTCGTTTACCACCGTATCACTGCGAGCTTAACCGATCTAAAATGGTATGGAGCCAACTAAAAAGGTATATAGGTGCGAAAAATACTACTTTTAAGGCAAATGACGTTGAAAATTTAATCAAGGAAGCATATTCTCAAGTGACATCAGAAAATTGGAGCAACTACGTAGGCCATGTGGAAAAAATAGAAAAGTCAATGTGGAAAGTTGACAACATAATGGACGAAATAGAGCCCATAATTATCAATACCAACGCTGATGATAGTGATAGTGATCTAAATATTTTTAGCGACAGTGATAATTAACTATAAAACATGTCGTATATTTCACAAAATCTTCATAATTTTATGTAATTTATTTTCTCAGTTATATAATAGTGTTTGCATATTATATCAAGCTGGTAATTGTTTTGTTTCAGCTATCAGAAAAGAATAAAATATATCTATAGCTATACATTAAAAAATTTAAATTCAGAGCAGTTCGACTGTCTCTGAAAATATAATGATAATCACAAATGCTGGTCGCTACAATACTCTTTCAAAAGTTCTCAGTTTGCTCGTTTGCTTTCTTGAATTTGCCGCAGCAAATATCTGATATTATTTGATAGGAAGGCAGTTGATGATTTCGAAAAGTCTTTCCATATAGACGACGTGCTTCCAAGCCATTGGCATTACTGTAGGCGAAGACCATTTAACAATAGAAAAAATGGCGACGAACATTTTTTGAATTTTAAGAAGACTTTTAATACTAATAATGTTCAAGTAAATAACTTTCAAATTATCAAAAACAACAACTGCATTGCAAAATTATAAGAGCATTATTGTTTTTTGGTTAAACAGTAACCCCGACTAATAAAGATAATAATAGCGGTCATATCTTAAAAGCGGTTGCTTTCGAAATATTTAACACACTTTTTCAACACTTGCAGACATACCAAACTCTTTAAAAGATTAAATAAAGAACAAAGATTTAACAATTTTCAAATGATAAAAATTAAAAATTTTGTATTGTGGATTTTTTTGCGAATTGCCTCGTTAAAACATACAAAACTGCCGTTAAATTCAACTATCTTGATGGTAGCTGACGCTATTACAGGGTATCCCACTACGTGAGGTCACTAGCAAATAATCTTCAAGAAAAAAAAAATATCTGTCGGCGGTTAAATGGTTTTCAAAAACGAATGGATCCATGAGTATGTTATCAATAATTCTACACCAGATATTCAGAAAACTTGTGTTGAAATTTGACACTGTGATTTCGTGTTGATTCCCCAAATCCCAAGAGTGGCTATTCTTTGTGTTCATTAATCCATCCGTTGTAATGTTATGTTCATTTGATTTTGTTACTCCATCTGAATTATAATCATATTTTAATTGCCGCTTCACAGGAATTAAACTTCTATTTATCGCCATTCTTTAAATTAAATTAAATTGATTGCTATTTTATTTTTTTTAATATTCAGTTATGGGAGTTCACTTGGCAAAGCTTCTGGCTGTTCGTTTCTTCCGCTTGAAGTACTTGCGTAGTCTCGATTATCCCGACCCAAAACAATTCTCGGAAATGTTGATTCCCGGAAGTCGCACGTGTAAGAATTTGTTCCAGAACAAATTAGGCTTGGGTGAATGTTTTGCGGCGAGGGGAAATTCAGCGGACGCTAGGCTTTGGGAGTGAACTGATGTGCTTCATTTTTTGAATATCGGGTTGTATAGCCGCTGTTCTGCTAATTAAGTTATCGTTTCGTATTTTTGCATTAGGCAAAAGAATTTTCGACCTACGTCGGATTATATATATTAGAGGAGTGTTAGCTTTGTGCAGAAACAATTCAGTGAAATTGTTTTCTCAATTTATATCGGATAAAAGCGATTAAACCCGAGGAAGTTTTGTTCTTCGAGCTGTTTTAAATGATCCTCCCGTTCTGCGGCAGAGATATCGACATCTGAAATTCCCATCTCTTCTCCTCCGCCGTCGAAAAGTCAGAAGCGATTCAATCTTCAGGGGCGTACCAGCGAATTTTTCCCGCTTCCCGAAGATCTTAGGAACACCCCAGTTGTGCCTCTGTCTGCTCCTTACCGTACAACACTAAGGTAGGAGAAATTCTAATTGTGTGGTGAAAACTGTTTCCGAGTTAATTTTCTAGTTTCAAGTGCTGAACTTTTTTTTTATATAAAAATGAGACTTAAAGCGACCTTCAGTCGCCAGTTCTTTCTTTTTTTGGTTAAGTAAAGGGTAATCATAAAGTGTATTAAATTGTAAACTCCGACACCACTGGCTGCGTAGATGTGTTGTAAGAAATTAAATATCGCAAGCTTGTGACGATGAGCCTTTTTCAGTTGGAACGTTCCAACAAAATCTATTAAAATATAGGTATTATCATTGTCGATGTAGCTCTTGGTTTTGTTTTGTGTCACCTATTTCAAATAGTTGAATTGTATTTGTCTTGAAATTTGCCTCATCTTTTATTTTTGTGTATTTTTATCTTTTTGTGCATGAACTTTGCAAGCGTTATATAAAGAAGGAGGCGCAATAAAGATGAATCCGATTCCCGTAAGCTGCTGGCTTCTTGGCCTTCCATGAGAACTGGTAATCTGCTGTGATCTGCCGGTTAATTTCGACCTACCCTGTACACAACTAGGAAGATTTCCCTCCCGTAAGCGGTTTCCGTGAACCATCCCTATTCCTCTGAGCTAAGCTGTAGGTCTTTTTCCACATATCCTGTTGCGGGTCGACGAAGAGGCTCGTTTGGCCTGTAACAGTAAATGTTGTCTCATCCGTGAATAGAATAAAATTCTATTACGTAGAGATCGATTTTGAATGGTCCAGCGGCAATTCCATACGACTAGGGAAATCTTTAGGTAAGAGGGCTGAACAGGATGTATATGACATGGATATAAACCATGACATTTTGATGTTTTCCAAACTCGTATTAGTGGTACATTAACTTGTGCAGATACACCACGTACGGAGGGGTTGAGATTATTATCAATTTATCGTAGTATATTGTCCTCATCGTCTAGTAGTTGCTGTATTGGACGCTCAGTCGACGGTTCCGGGAAGGTCCCGTGTTAACGTAGGTGGCTGTGCACTCGTTGGAAAACTGGTCGGTTTGGTAGTCGCCGATTTGGAAATCTCAACCCACATGCTCGAGCAGCTACTACTGAGTTTCCATCATAAAAACCGTACATGTAATGGATATCGGCGTACTCTCACGTTTTAAAACTAAACATTATCAACACTGTTAATCAGCGCAAGCAGAGAAATCAACTTTAAGGTGCTTTACTGCTTGACATACAAGTAAATAATATTTCCATAGCAACGTACACATTTTGTATCAAATACAACTTAACATAATTTATTGTTTCGGCTGCTTCAGTATTTAACTAAAACGGGCCATAACTTCTTTCTATAGTCGATTTAGAGAAAATGACCACTCTTTAGTTTCAACTTCTTTTCACCTCTCCTACACGTAATGACCTCACGTCTTGGGATACCCTGTAGAAGCAGCACAATCTATTTGCACCCAGTTCAAGTCAATCCAATAGTATATACAAAACAAACGTAGTTATTTGCGTAGGTAGCTATCGTATCATAGATTTTAATTGCTGTTAGTTGTTGTATGCACCTTTAAAGGAAAATGAGACAAAAATGCAATAAAAATTGCTGAACAATTAACAGTATTCTGAGTTTCAAGCTGTAATCGTAACAGGATGAGTAGCCACGCGCTCATGATTCTGTTGTACAATTTGTAAATACATTACATGGTAAACTAATGTGCGTAGTTCTAGTGAAAAAATAAGTTGAAGTGTTCAAAAGCACCCACCATCAAACAAATGACATTTTCAACCAGTACGTAACGTAACTCAAAACAGGAAGTGCCGCTACATTTACGTTGTTATTGGAAATTGTTTGTAAAATATGACCAAGCAAGAGTAAATGGAGGTTTTTGGTAATAATATTAGATTAGGTGTCCTCGTTGTACAGTGTAGAACGTAGCTTTAAAGATTTTAAAATTTGTTAACAATGTTGTTTTGGTATTCAATATTTCTTATTGTTTTGGGGATGTCTATTACCGGATGTGCTGCTGACGAGCTAAACCTCAATGTAAGTAAACTGTAATCGATTTGAAATATAACACATTCTGTTGATGAAAATTGAGTTGAATGCAAAACTTAGAGTTTTAATGTAATCGGAAGATGCTTTGACAAACGCCACTATCAAGCCATTTTGTTTTGACAAAATAATTAAAATGGAAACAATGTTTCAAATGAAAGTGATTTTGTAGCAGTAAAAATGTATTTAACCGAAATGTTATCTATCATTATTACGTGTAAACTTAGTTTTCCTAGCGGCTCACACAACCAACTTTTAACAAGACAAAAAAGGTTTATTACCTACCTCAACGCAGAATAAAATAAGAACTGCGAAGAAACATTTTAACATTTATTTAATACCTACTTTGACGTATTAACACTACATTGTAAGTTGCGGTCATTTTCTTCTTGAGCTTGTACTTCTACATACCTAACACTTATAAGCTTAAGAACTACGATGTTTCCTACAAATTTCAATAATAATCCAATATTAAGGAAGGACTGCCCTTTTTAAAGTTTTATTTGATATTTTTTGATTTGAGACCTGGGCGAATTACATTAGGTTTTTAGTAATACACCTCCATTCTGAAAATTTGTATCGCTATTGTTTTTGTATAGAACGTGCCCTGTTTTCCTTACAGTGCATTTTTCTCCGCTTTGTTTGGTTGCGCAAAATCTCCAAATGTCCCATTTTATTTGTTTGAGATCTTTTTGGAGTTTTTCTAAGTGATCGTCTGTTCTCATTGTAGAAATGTTGTATGTACAAATGAATATTTTCTGCTGATTTTGCTGCTGATTTGTCTTTAGTTTTATACTTCGCGCTTTGATATCTATTTACAGTCGTATTTGTGCCTTCCTCAGAATCCACGAGGCTCACTAACGAACCAGTGTAGGATTCTGAGCTTCGAGCTTTACCCAACTGGAGTACTTTCATTGTTGAATTTGACATTTGACATAGAGTATTTGAGCGAATGATATGCTGGAAGACCCCATTGCACGTTAGCGAATGTTTGGTAGACAAATTTTCCTGACCGCGTCATTATGAACGTATTCGAGCAGTTTTTATCATTTGAATGATTTACTCACATCTCCGGGATGCATGCGTAATTGAATATTTCGAATTGTTTCATTTGACATGCGCGCGTTGCTACAAACATATTCGAGAAGTTTTTATCAATCGAATGAATTACTAGCATTTCGGTGTTGCATGCGTAACCGAATATTTCGAATTGTTTCATTCGAGATACGCGCGCCATTAAACGAGCATCTCGGTGATGCATGTTTAACATAATATTCCGAATTGGTTCTTTCGAGACGCGCGTCGTTACGAACGTATTACAGAAGTTTTTATCATTCGAATGTATTATTAACATCTCGGTGATGCACGCATACGTAAGCGAATATTTCGAGTTGTTTCATATGACATGCGCGCGTTGATACGAACATATTTGAGAAATTCGAATGAATTGCTCGCATCTCGAGGTATCTCGAAATATATGCATAATCCAATATTTCGAATGATTTCATTCGAGGTACGCTCATCGCTAGTTGTAAATTCTATGCGAGAGCCTTTCAAACTGAGAGTATAGCAGTGTAAGTTTCCTGAAATGTCAGCCAGAATGTCTTCACCAACTGCAGCGAAAGAAACAGGACGAAATGTTCGTGATGTTGGAGATGAATGATTTGCTGTTTACACTCAAGCTAGAAATAACGTAATTGTCATGTTATTTACACTCAAGTTATATAATTATTCTAAACTATACTTATACTATGTTAATTTTATATCGTAACACTTAGATGATGTGATTTTTGCTTCGTAATGATTAACTTATATGTAAAAGGATACTATTTTGGAGGTAGAAATCCAAATTATACCTGAAATTGAATTTAATTAGCCTGATTATCATGTAACTAATGTTATTTGAAAAGTTATAATGATTAAAAATGATAAATGTATACCGGATTAGAGTAAAAGGTAGTGTACAAGCTTCGGAAAGTGCTACGTAGTGCCTTATTTGGATTTGAAGTGAAGTTGTGGGTGGATATTCCTTACGGAATGGTGTTGAGACGTCTATATGTTGTGTAGGCGATGTTTTGGGTTGTCCTGGGTAAAGTTGGAAGCCCTAGAATGTAGATTTTTGTAATTTTGTAGTTTTGACATCTGATTTATTTGTATTTACAAGATTTATTTGTATTTAAAGAGTTGTGATAATTTTAATTTAATTTTGTATTATGTAAAGGAAGTATAGAAGCAGTTTTGTTGTTTAGAATGACTTTGTTTTTTACTTATTTATAAAATTATAGAGATTCTGTATTTTTGAGGTTAATTTTGATTTTCACTTAATTATTTTATGTATGATAGATGCATAGGGTGTATTTGTATTTTTGTACTTTTGTTTGTGATAAATGTTGATGTTGAGATAGTTGTTTTTAAGTTTTAATTGAATGTTGTCTAAAATTAATAATTTTAACACTTGTTTATTTTTTGTTGTAAACCGTGGCTTGTCATATTAAAAATTTTGTAATTTTTTCAGGATTGTTATTCTGAGGTTTATTTGTTGAAATTTTGTGTATTAATTCAGTTATCAACAATTTAATAATGTTTGTTTGTTTGTTTTGAATGCTTGTAGAGTCAGCACGCATTATTTGTGAGCTCCAATTTTGAATTTAGAATGTATTACGGGCTAGTTTTGCAAATCGTGGGCAGAGCCTGAGTTTGTTGACAATTTTGTGTTACGGTTATGTAAACTTAGAAATGTTTAAAAATGTGCGAGTGTGACATGTGATGTGTTTATTTTGTGTTAAAAGAAATTATTAAATTTAATTTCAGTTCGAGTTACAAAAAGTGTTTTTATTCTAAAATAATTAAAATTACCTGGAGTTTGGAGGTCGAATTGTGTTGTTTATTTTCAACGTCCTTGGAATAAATAAAGTTACAATTCTTCAAATGCAATTTTGGGTTGAATTAAAAGATCAATTTACAAATCTACTTACCTGATCTGTTAAATACATTTAAACAAAAGTTATTGAAGTATTTCCCTGGATTAGCAACTTGTAACTATAAAAGTTGTAAGAGGTCAGCAACCTGCTGTTGGAACATCTGGATGAAAAGGGATCAAAATGCAGCCGTTGCAGATTTAAGGAGATTTGGAAGTAAAGGTTTGTTCAACCATTAATAGCATAAAGATAAGTTCACAATTGATTGATATTTGTATTTGTGTGGTTTATTATTGTAATTAGATAACTACCTTTGGAGAGGCCACGCAACTAACCTTGAGATCTTTGTAAATTTCATATGCTGATGTAAATTGAAAATTACGTTGGTAGTGTGACGAATAATTCATTTTAATTTGTATTATTGGCGCAACCAACGTGAATATTTATTTATTTTTATAACAAGTAATATAACAATATTTCATTTTGAGCTAGCCAAAGTAGGGCGATTATATAATTTAATTATTAATTATTTATAAACATAATTACACATAGCATTCTTTTTGGCTTGTTAACGTGGGGTTTATGAATTATTTATTATTATATATAATTCATAGCAATATACACATTTGAAATTCACTATTCTTCTATTTAGAAATACTCCACTCATTGCAGCGGCATGTGACCTACGGTTTTATTTCTTATATGTGAGAAAACCCACCTGCGAAGTTTTTGGCGCCCAAATAATCCCATTCACCACAGACAAGTTCGAACCCGTGGATAACCCTTGGATTTAGGCTAGTATGGTAAGCCTTAGGCGACCGAGGTTGGTTTTTAGAAACACTTTGCACAACGTTACGTTAAAAATAGATACCCAATAGTAACATCTCATACATAAGTTGTAAGAAAGTAACCAAGATGTTTAAATTAATGTTAACGTAAAGTTGTTAAAAAAATTATTTACTCTCATCAATTATTTGTAAACGAATTTATAACCTGAAAATCACTTTCATTAGAAACACTTTCGTATTTGACCAAAAACCAAAATAGGAGGGAAGTACATTAAGTACTTTTTTAATATGTTTATTAAAGATTGCGATCTGAAACTGTTATTAATTTAAGGTGGCGCTTGATAAGACAGGTCGCCATTACTTATGAATTTTTGAACTTTTATAGAAAAATCTCTTAAATTTACCTCAACTATCCAGATTGAGATTAATCAACATGCCACTTATCATACATTGCTTAGTTTCAGCAAACCGATTATCATCTTAAATTCGAAAGATTAGAGTTGGTCCGTAAAAATGCATTTTTTTATGATGAATTCTCGATTGTTACATTTAAGTATAATCGAACTACAGCAGTCGCAAACTTCACTTACACTCTTATCCGTGATTTAGGTCATGACATGGTGGTAAGATCAATTTTGAGTATTGTGCAACTGTTTATATGCTCCTAATCAATATTTCTTTGCAGGCTGTAATACAAGGCTATAAATTTATGAGTAATGAGTATCGATTATTTCCAGTGCATTTTGCTGTCAATGGTTGTAAAGCTTTAGCTGCGAATTCTTTTGGTGTTGGTGCGTTTACTAGTTGTGGAAATTACACTGGATGCCCAATTATGAAGGTATCTATTTTACATTCCCAAATATTTCTTTTGTATTTCATTTATAAATAGCAAAATGTTTGTTTACTTTGACTATTTGGCATTTGCATGTAAATATGTAATATCATTGTCTGCATTTGACACGGTTATGTATCTCTTTTAGAATACTCTTTTAATGAAGCTATTTCTTTTGATTCAGGGGAAGCGCCATGTGTGTAACTGGAGTCCAGACCAGTTTAAATTTCCGCCATTTATTCCTAACGGAGACTACAAGTTCGAGTTGCAATTTCTGTATTTCTCTGTGGAGGTTCATGTTGTAAATTGTTATGTAACGATTTCGCGTCCTATTGTGTAGAAATTAGACTTATCTATTAATACGTTATAAACAATAATAGTCTCCCTTTCTAGCATTCAAATGCTATTCATATTTAAGTTTTTAAACATCTCTGATTTTTGTGTAGTAACACTGTATTTTCTGCATTGAGAATAGTATAATTCCTTTTTTATAGTTTTGGTGTTACATGTTCTTTGTGGGAGTAATGCCGCACCTCCGTACCTATGTATAATTTCCGCTCTTAATATTGCTTTAAACGAAAATCTAAAAATTCTATCTGTTTATGAATGTTTATTATAGGCATCTACAACTGAATTTTTTCAAGGCTCTAGTAGATACCTAACACAAACATAACGCCAATACAAACGTTTTAGAACAGCATTTTATGAAAAAAACGATAAATACGAAAAAATTTATTTTGAAATAGTTACTGAATGTTGTAAATCTGAGTTTATAGACAAGTGTATTATTTGACTGTAATATTTTTTAATATGTACTAAAAGCAAAGGCGTCGACTACTGAAAGTGAGTTAGAGTACCTATCCAATTAAAGAGACTAGAGTAACAAAAAGGACTTGCATTCAATAGAATTCTTTTGCTCTTGCATTCAAATTCATTCTGTTGTTAAAATTTTCATTTTATTTCTCCTCAAATGGTCCCCAGTAACTGCTATACGTTCGTCATTGTTCCTGAATTTGCTACCCTTAATATTTTTTTTGAGTTTTGTAAACACACAATAATATTCGAGTGCCACATCTGGTTCATAAGTCTTTTAATTGTGTTGCAACCAAACTAAGCTTTAGTTTTGCACGAGATATGCTTGGATTAATAATTTTTTGAGAGTACTTTTTTGGGTGTTAATTGCATACGAATTTTCGTTCAGTATTTACAGAAAAATTAACTAAGGAAAGTATGCAAAAGTATTAATAATGCCAGTTTTTATGTGTGTAAAATTATTAAAGTTTTATCTTAAAAGTTGTTTACTCTTAATTTACTTTAAAATAATGTTTTTAATATGGATAATATACACAAATATAGAACAATGTTATTATTTTGTAACGTTTATTTTTACAAAATAAAATATTTTGTTGGAAACTACTCGTTATGTAAAATTTAGTATATAATAACTAAAATAAAACAAGAGCCCTTTGAATAATTTAAGCGACTTTCGAGAACGAATAGAACATGCCTGCCAGACTGTTTGTATGAATCCGGGATCCTTGAAAGAATGCGGTGTACATTTTTATGGAGATGCGAAGGATGCGTACAAATCGAAGGAGGACATTCAGAACATCTATTTTAATTATCTGTAATTAAAATGTTTTATTTACACGGTTATTTGTTTTAATGGATGGGAAACTTATTGAAATAACATGCAATATTTATTTTCTTAAAAAAGCTCCGTGTCTCGAAAACGGTTGATTTTCTAACCCATGTTTATTTCGATTTTTTTGTTTGTATTGCTGAGACCTGTAAGTGGGTAAAATATCCGTACGTATTTTTGAAACACCCTGTATACTGCTAAAAAAATTTAGCAGACACTATTAAAAACTTTTGTATTTTTCAACGAAATGCCGTATTTGCATTGTCGCGTCTACAGGGAATTTTTCTTTTTAGTATACATTGCCTATGTATACTTTTAAAAAGAACGCGTCAATTACGCCTATGGTGTAGGCAACCAACTATACTTACAACTAAAAAACGGAAGCAAACGTCATTATAGTTGTGAATTATTTGAGTATGAAGGTTATGTTGATGCAGTGTTTATATTAAATAAGTAAATCAAAATGAGTTGAACAACAACGACGATTATTATTGTAAAACATTAAATATCAATAACAGAAAACGGAAATGAAAATAAAAACAACAGTTACAACAGGTATTCGAAATGGCCACCTTCTACTTCTAAACAATAACCTAAACGGTGTTGAAAAGCACCCACAGCATTCGCAAGAAAGTCGGGATTCAAGCTATTGCATTCGGTACGTATGGGATCTTTTAATTCGTCAATACTTTGTATTGGAATATTTGTATAAATTATAGCATTCGTGGAATGCGGAGGGGCACCATCCATCTGAAACCACGGGTCATCGATGTTTAAGTTATCTATTGTCGAAATGATGTCGTTCCTTAATAGCTCTAAACATTTGGTTATATTGAGATTACCACCAATAAAATATGGACCGGTAAGCTTATATTCAACTATTCCTAGCCCTACGTTAACTTTCCCAGTGTATTGACTGTGAGTTAAGTTTTGTAAATGGCAGTTAGTGCGGGATCAATATCTAAGAAATAAGTTTATCAGTGTACTGGGTAGTGGATAGATGAGGAATTCTAATACATATCGAAAATTTTGTGAATTGACTTTTCCATTTATTGTGAAAGTTGCTTCATCACTAAAAACTATCTTATTTAAAATGTATTCATGTTCATTCAGCAAATTAAAGAATGTTTCACATTTGTTCTTTTTTCTTTGTCTCCATCGAATTGTTGTTGGTGATTCGAAAATTTGTACGATTTATATTTAAATTCTCTTAGTGTTATAAATACCGAGGTTTTAGAAACATTAAAATGTGAACCTATTTGTCGTAGCGATACTGTGGGGTTTTCTCTCACAGTTCTTAAGCTGTTACCATTCTGATACCATATTAGAAGTTCCACTTTTTCGTCTTTACTGTACATGGTTGTATAAAATATATAGCAAAAAGATACTAAATAGAGACAAATTTTATTTTTTAACCTTGAATTAATTTGATTGATTTGGTCACAGCATGCTTTAGTTGTCTGTACAGTTGGTTGCCTACATAATAGGCGTAATTGATGCGTTCTTTTTAAAAGTATACATAGTCAGTGTAAAAAGAAAAATTCTCTGTATATGTTTTTATTTATGTTCATTCCTTTATGTGCCCAGTCTAATTTCTTGAAAACATCTTCCAGCACTAATGTGAAAAGCTTTGGTGATATAACGTCCCCTTGTCGCACCCCCCTCCGTATTGGTATTGAGTTTATGTCTTCATGCATTCTGATAGTGGCAGTCATTTTTTCATAGATGTTGTGTAGTAACGGGCTATATCTATAATCAATTTTGCAGTTTTGTAGTATTTTTCTACTGCCCATATTTGTACACTATCAAAAGCCTTTTCATAATCTACTAATGCGAGTACAATGCAAGGTTATACTCGGTGGCTGCTTCAATTAATATTTTTATTGTATGCCGATGGTCACATGTGCCAAATTTGAATTTGAATCCCGCCTGTTCCTTTCGTTGATAGCCGTCTAGCTTGTTAGTTAATCGTTTCGTTATGATTCTAGTGAGTAGCTTTTATTGGTCGGTAGTTAGCGAGTCTTGTAGTATCTCCTTTATTAAACAGTAGTCCTACTGTCGCGTCATCCCATTCTTCGGGAATTTTTCCCTCCTGTAAGCATTTATTGATTAAGAATTTTTACTACTTGTATTATTTCATCCCCTCCTTGTTTTAGTATTTCTGATATTATATTATCTTCCCCGAAACTTTGTTATTTTTCACATCTTTTTAGTGCACTTGTTATTTCGTTTTCATCCATTTTGGGCATGTCTTCAGAGTTAACGTTTACGATTTTTTGTTTTAGTTCATTTTTAATCTCAGGTGTGTTACGCTATTTCGCGCATCGTTAGAGTAAGGGGGTGACGCCTGGGGGAAAATCATTTTTATAAGAGAGTCTTCGTCGAGCTGCCTCGAAAAATAGTCGTACACCGCTCGTAACTGTTAAACTAAATTTTTCATCCACGTGTCTTCAAATTTCACATTCGTGGTGATTTAGAATTGTGGTTTTCTAGCCGGATATAACGAATGCGGAACCTGTGAGTGCCGTTTTGAAGCTACTAGTGTAAGAAACTCGTGGCTCTTGGAGTCGAGTTTTTTTAGTGGGTTAGATTGTGTGATTTCGAAGCCCTGAGGCCTCATATTCTCCGTTGTGGAGGCTTTACATTGGGGATTACGTTACTACAGTAGCCGCGTACGTCGAAAGGTCCGAAGTCAGAGCTACCGCTACTATCTCGATATGCACTTCCAAATTCTGAAGTGAATGGTATCACTGACGTCAGTCTACTTCTGTCAGCCGTTTCAGGCCCAAAATTTTCCATTTGATCGTGCAGCTTTGTCGGAGCGGATCCCCTCTTCTAACTGACGCTCCTGACTGGTTGTCTGCGTGCGGCGGCGGAGAGCGACCTGGTGGAGGTTATGGCCGTCATCCTCGAAGGAAGCACCCGGAAGGTCGGAGTAAGTGACTCCTGTTCCATCTACTTTGAGTTTGGTTAATGGTGAGAAGCTGCTACTACAGGTAGCTTGCCAAGATTGTGGTATATGTAATTTGTGCGGTTGTGTTTATGATTGTCAATATTAAAAGCTATATACTGGTAGTATTCGTCTTTGCTGTGGGTTTATAATATTTTATATGTCACAGTTCACTACCATTACCGGTATCATCATTTCATATTGTATTAAGATTGTTATTTATGCTGTGTTATATGGGTAATTTGGTACCGAATTCGGGTGGGTTTAATTTGAATAAATGATATGCCTATAATTACCGATGCCTATTTGTGTGTTTTATTCTTATTAAAAGAACAGGGATTTTGTTATCTGCCTAGTAGAAGCGTGGACTACCTGGCGCCACGCACATCCCTCTTCGAGGACCCACGACCTTCTCCACTGCTCAGCTAGCCGCTGCTACACCTGGACGATTTCAAACCGTAACAGGTGTGGGAGACGATCTTGTACTCCAAGTATAGTTACGTATGTAGGAAATACAGGACCAAAAAGATGATGACCGGAACTTACAACTTGTGAGTTATATAGTTAGACATTGGAAAACCAGTTGGTAATAATTGCGGAAAGTAACAATTTTCGACTCCTAGCATATAATCTATGAATAAAACTTGTGCATAGTTGTTTTCATTGATATTTTTTTGATTCCTGTATTCCACTCTTCTGTGTTATTGAAATTCGAGCAGTATATAAGACCCGGCCATAAAATATCACAAAATATCTGGCTGTACAATAGAACTGTTGCTACTTGGGTAGAAAACCCACTACGTAGGTTATTAATATGACCCGAAGCATTTCTTCTCTGAAACAAAGAAGAAAAAATAAAATGAAAAAAGCAGTATTAAGAAATGAATGTATACTAGATGTTGAAATATACAGGATGATAGGCATAGGAAGTAATATTATACAGTGAGTTTACGACGAAAGAAATAAATTTATTAAAACAAACACAATTGTTTTTGTCGAAAAACGCTCAAACACGTCAATTTAGATTTTTAAATTACCATTTCTATGCCTATATGTTAACTCAATATCACGTTGTTTTTCAGGAAGTGATGCCAACTTTCTTATTTCAAATACAACACCCTGTATATTTTAACGGATTTAATTTTAGTAGCATGGAAACCGATGTAAATGGAAATGTAAAACCAACGTACATAAATTTGACAGTAGAAAATATTCCCTTAGGTTTTGAAGCCGATTCAGGTTTTGCTCATGCGGCGATTTCAGAAAAACTGTATGCCCGATATTTTTATAATAAAAAGCTGATGGCAAATGACTTGGTACTTTTAGATTATGTTGGTGTAACATGTAAAGCCATTGGATATTTAGATTTAAATATTGATGGCATACCAAGGTCACATTTTCAAAACGTATGTGATTAAAAATGGTGGCCCACCATCAATAGGTAGAAATGGATTGGATATGTTGAATATGGGACTTACGGAAATTAGATATGTAGTGGATAAGAAGTTGGTCACTGTATCAACGCACAAGGGTCTTTTTTCTTATACGCGGTTACCGTATGGAATTTCGAGTGGTCCGGCATTGTTTCAACAAATTATGGAGCAGATGTTCTTTACTCCGGGAGTAGTACGAGGGCCAAGCTACAATTATTGAGAATAGAAAAATCTAGTTGACCATGCAAAACAAATTGTTGTTTATTAAATAGTGCATTCTTTTATCTGTCAATGTCAGTTTAGTTTGTGAAATTCGGTTGAATAGTGTTTGAGAAATAACCAATTGAATAAGCTTCTGTTATCGAAAAAATGGAATTGTCACGAGAGAACTTTCGGATAATGATTTACTATGATTTCAAGAAAGGCTTGAGCGCGTATGAGTGTGAGGAAAGTTTGAAATCGGCGTTTGGGGATCGCGCACCATCATTAGCTACGGTTTATAGGTGGTATAAAGAATTTGAACGAGGTTGCAACTCGGTTGTACACAGAAAAGGAGCTGGCCCGCCTTTAACTGCTGTTAACCCCGAAAATATTGCTGCAGTGAACAAGATGGTGGAAGAGGACAACCGAATTACCTATGCCATGATAGAGTCCAAACTGAAGATTGGATCCTCGCAAGTGAGATCAATATTGCACGAACATTTACATTTGAAAAAGGTTGTAAGTCGGTTTGTACCCCATCATCTGACAGACATACAAAAAGCAGAACGTGTTAGAATTTGCCAAAATACTTTAGATATGTTGAATGCTGGAGGTCATCAAATTATTAGTAAAATTGTTATTGGTGATGAAACCTACATACCATTTTTTGATGTTCCCACTCGCCAAGAAAGCCGAATATGGATACATGAAGATGAGGAAACCCCTACGATGGTGAAAAAACAGAGAGCAATGAAGAAAGTTATGTACGCAGTATTTTTTAGAAGCACGGGTCTGGTGGCCGCAATTAAATTAGAAGAGCAGAAAACAGTTAGGTACCGCTAAATGGTATGTTGAAAAATGTTTGCCTACTGTGTTCAATAAAGTGCCAAGAAAGGGAATCATGTTACATCATGATAATGCATCGAGCCATACAGCAGCTATAACTCTTCAGTATTTAGCTGAAAACAAAATCAAAGTTATAGAACATCCTCCTTACTCGCCAGATTTGGCAATGTGTGACTTCTGGCTATTTTTTGAGCTCAAAAAACATTTGCGAGGGAAAAGGTTCCAGTCAGAAGAAGAGATTGATATCGCTGTTAAGTCTTATTTTGATAGTATTCCTAAAGATAGCTGGCTGAACGCTTTTAAACTATGGAAGGAGAGAATGGTCAAATGTATTATTGTGAACGGCAATTACTTTGAACATATTTAAAATAAAAATTCTGAAAACCTGTATCAATCTTTCCATTCTCAATAATTGTAGCTTGATCCTCGTAGCATTCTTGGATGATATTTTAGTAACAGGCAAAAACGACCAGAAGCATCTGTTGAAACAAGTATTTCAGAAACTAAAAGAACGTGGGTTAAGGGTTCGAAAAGAAAAGTGCGTGTTTTTTCAGAATTTTGTAAAGTATTTGGGGCATGTTATAGATAAGAGAGGGTTGCGGACGTCTGAGGTAAGAGTTTTAGCTATAAAAAACGTAGCGATCCCAAAGTCAGTGTCGGGACTTAAAAGCTTCTTAGGAATGGCTAATTTTTATTGTAAATTTATCCCAAACGCATCAGAAGTTATGAAGCCGATGTACAATTTATTAAAAAAAGAAAGTAGGTGGCACTGGTCAATGAATTGTCAAAGGGCGTTTGAAAATGTAAAAAGGATTTTGATGTCACATCCAGTTTTAGCGCATTACAACCCAGAACAAACGATAAAACTGACGGTAGATGCTTCGAAAGATGGAGTGGGGGCGGTAATTAGTCATATTTATAGCGATAAAACAGAAAAACCAATTGCATTCGCGTCAAGATTATTGAATTCGGCAGAAGTAAAATATTCCCAAATTGAAAAGGAGGCAGCGGTCATAATTTTTGAAGTAAAATAGTATATTAAAACATGAGTTACAGAAGGCAACAAATTCAACCACGAATCAGCTACGCGGCTCGTGTCCGAACGGAGGAGTGCTTGAATGGCCTTCTGTAACGAGTTTTTTATACTATTTTCTCTGTTTCGGCTTCCATTTACATTATTTATTTAAATTTTTATATAAAAATAGTTGACAATTTCTAGGAAACTTTTGGTAGAATATAGTTAGATTGGCAGCAACTATTTGTGTTTGTCAATTGTGGGAATTCGACGTTTCAAAGTTTATTTAACACGAAATCGACATTATAGTTTAATGCAAAATATATCAATTTAAATTCCGCAGGCCGCGATAATGCTCAAATCTGATGAAGTCTTTCAGCAGGGAACATACACTTAATGTCAGACCGTAGGCATACCAATCGCTGACAACAAAATGTCACTCAAAATCGTTTAAGAATGAACTCCATTCTAGTCTTAAAAGTAGTGCGAGATTGCGAGAATAATGTCATTCTAATGTCGAAACATAGAAAAGTGTGTTAAATATTTCAAAAGCAACCGTCTTTAAGATATGGGCGCTGTTATTATCTTTATTAATCCTGGTTACTCTTTAACCAAAAACAATAATGCTCTTATAATTTTGCATTGCAGATGTTGTTTTTGATAGTTTGAAAGTTATTTACTTGAACGCTATTAGCATTGAACGTCTTCTTAAAATTCAAAATGTTCTTCGCCATTTTTCTATTGCTAAATGATCTTCGCGTACAGTAATGCTTGGAAGCACGTCGTCTATATGGCAAGACTTTTCGAAATCCTCAACTGCCTTCCTATCAGGTATTTGCTGCGGCAAATTCAAGAAAGCAATAGGTACGAGCATTTGTGTTTGTCAGTTGTGGGAATTCGACGTTTCAAAGTTTATTTAACACGAAATCGACGTTATAGTTTAATGCAAAATATATCAATTTAAATTCCGCAGACCGCCATAATGCTCAAATCTGATAAAGTCTTTCAGCAAGGAACATACACTTAATGTCAGACCGCAGGCATACCAATCGCTGACAACAAAATGTCACTCAAAATTGTTTAAGAATGAACTCCATTCTAGTCTTAAAAGTAGTGCGAGAATAATATCATTCTAATGCCGAAACAGAGGAAAGTTTTTCCAGTACCTGTATGGACGGAAATTTGTATTAGTTACGGACCACAAACCGCTGTTGTCAATTTTCGGATCAAACAGGGGCATTCCTATTTTAGCTGCAAATAGATTACAACGCTGGGCGTATATTTTGTCTGATTTCGATTTCGAATTTAGTTATGTGGGTTCTTCGAAAAATCAAGCGGATTGTTTTTCACGTTTGCCGATAAATCAGACCTCAGGAGAAACTTCGATTGATCAAATTTCATATCTGAACTATATAAAAGAAGCAAATTTACCAGTCAATTTTAAACAAGTAAAAATGGAAACTAGGAGGGATCAGATCTTAAGTAAAATTGTTAGGTACATCAGAAACGGTTGGCCAAATACCAAACTACCAGATAGTGTTAAACCTTTCTCCATTAGGAGAAACGAAGTTACGATTGAGCAAGACTGTCTGATGTGGGGATATTGAATTGTGTAACCTGAAAAATTTCGAGGCAGAGTATTACTAGAAATTCATTTATCACGCATGGGAGTGGTGAAAATGAAGGCTCTTGCTCGATCGTATGTGTGGTGGCCATCTATTGATAAACAAATTGAAAGTATTAGCAGTAATCGTAGGGCATGCGCGGCATTTCAAAGTTCTCCGCTAAGGGCATCATTAACTCCGTGGAGTTGGCCACAAAAAGCATGGTCACGATTGCATATAGATTTCTTGGGACCATTTTTTGGAAAGTTTTTTTTGTAATCGAAGATGCCATGTCAAAGTGGATCGATTGCTTTGAAATGTCAAAGATAACTACATCAGCTACGATTGATAAGTTGTATGAGACGTTTTCGCGGTTTGGGCTTCCAAGTGAGATTGTAAGTGATAATGGAACACAATTTAAATGGAAGAGTTTCAAAATTTTGTATTGCAGTACGGCATTAAGCACATTGCAGGGGCTACTTGTCCACCACCCCATCTTGTAATTATCGGTTCGGGAGGCAATGGAACATTTGGAGATCGCTCCTTATAAAACTGGACTCTCAAGGAGCCTTCTAAAAATATTGTTTTTACGTTACTAATTAAATCGTTAACAAGGGGAAATTGATTCCTAATACTTTCGGCTACACGATTTAAACCGTGAGCTAAGCAAATTACATGAATGATGTTGTTGTAAAAATTGTTTAATTTTTGCGCTGCTCGTGTCATGTAAGGGGCAGCGCCGGACAACATGAGTAAATTCTTTTCATAAGGTACACTTTCGGGTAAAAAAATTTGACAAACCTTCCTGTACAAATCGGGCAATTGCTAAATTATTTGTTTTTTGAAGCTGTTTGGAAGCTATTAATAATAATAATAATAATATCGTTTATTCAATTTATAATCATACAATGTTCTTACAATAATCAATTGAATATGATTTTCTTGAAATATCTTCATGAAGAATTCCTATTAATAAATGGGCAATGTAACGGCCACATTTGTCCGTACTTTCATCTACAAATATATAAGCAAAATTACTACCCACTAATTGCCTAATTTCAGACATTGATTCATTGTAAGAAGAATTTACAGAATTTTTTCGTAAGGTGTTTTCGTCGGGTACATTTTGTTTACAAAACTTTTATAACGACGATTTTAAATTACCATTATATAATTTCGATAACGGTATATTAGACGAAACTAATGCCTTATATAACTCTTTATTAAATTCTTCAAGCTTCGATTTTTTGGAACTCGTCCCTGAACATTGAGTCATGGTTTGCTGAGAACAATTGCTTCGCTTCCATTTTTCACAAAAAATTTTGTTTAATTGGCCATCTTATAATTGAAGAAGAGAACAAAGCAAGAAGATGTAGAGAATGTAAAAGTAATATCATATATGTGTGTAAAAAGTGTCAAGTGCATCTGCATACAGAATGCTTCAAGCAATTTCACAATCCAGTACCATGAACAAGCACGATCAGTAAATCCCAAAGTTGCGTAAACGCAACATTTTACTGTGTCCGTATTAGTAAAAAATTTTTTTTTTAAATATTATAATTACCTATTTCCATGTGGTTTTAGTTCATAATAAACAGTTGAAATATCAAAATATTTTTTTCTGTTTTTGGGGATTAATGGGCTAACGCATATCCAAACTCCAACATTTTGTGGATGTAGTGAAGTTTCAGTGAAAATATGGATTCTCCGTGGTCAGCATTCTTATATTTTGGGAATTGACGTATCCAGCTAGTGTGAACCTCCTCTGCGAAGAAAGTTTTGTCCAAAAAATCATAGTTATCGATATTGTTTAAAAAATTATTGTATTGTATTGATTTTAATGGAGAATATTTTCAAAAACAACGAAGCCATTTTCGATGATAAACATTTGTTTTTGTTCTCTAATCCCGAAATATAAAAGGCAACCCTCGTAGAACTTTCTACCTATTATGGGAATTTTCGCTATTAATCATGAGATGTCCGATAATATTCATGGAAAATTTCCTAGTTTAATCTCGGCGATATCTGCCATTAAATCTTGGATTTTTTACTTTATTCTCAGTTATTATGTTTTGTATCGTACTAAAATAAAGAAAACATTGGTAAAAATTGTGCTAAACCATCTAACATTGCATACGGGTATGTATTTATTAATATATCATTACACATTTTCTATGTAATTATAAATACAAGCCAATTCTTTAAAAATCTACTACCTACATAAAATTCATAATGGTAACTTCAAATCATCAACTGTGATCCGTTTTAGTAAAGAAGCATTCTCAGCAACTTAAATTTAAGCGATGTCTACTTCATAACTAGTCTGTTTGTTTTAATCGAATTTGAATTTGCTAATTCTAGTTACCGATTTAGAAGTGCTTTTTCTAACTTAAAACAAACACAGCCATTATAAGTTTTAATTTTACAACCTTCATATTCTTTGTAGAAATAAAATTAAAAACTAAAACAACATTCACTTTTAGTGGTAAAAGATTAAAATATACCGCTATCACTAATATTGGAGGAACCTGTACGGTAGAAACTAAAACAATTGTGTGCTTCCATAAACTTTTAACGTACTTATTTTTGCTATTCTGGTGATTACCGTTGCTGTTACTAATAATTGGTGTAACATTTATAGAAATACACAATATGACAATTTTAAAATATAAGCAATAACATATAGCAGGAATTAAATGTTGCAAAGAATTTAAGATACCATAAAAAAATAAAATTAAGAACAAAATTCAATAAGTACTTTTAAAAATTGAAGAAAAAATATTAACTTTGCTTCTTGCATCGAGATGACGAACAAAAATATCTCAAAAATTCCACGCCCATAAAAAACTACACACTACACCACTAAGTATCCGAAACAGTTTTGGTGACATTTTTTTTAAACTAAGTTATCACTGTTATTATAAAATACTTAAAGTTAGCTATCTAGGTACTGGTGAAGAATATGGGTCCCAAACCATGTTATAATTAGATAATGTAAACATTTGCTAACCTAACCTAACCTAACCTAGTACTGGTCAAGGTTAGGTTAGATTAGGTTAGGTTAGGTTAGATTAGGTTAGGTTAGGTTAGATTAACCTAAGTAAACTACTAGAAAGAATCCTACACCAGAGAATAACTGAGGAGCTAGAGCAAAAAGAAGACATAGCAGAAAAACAATATGGATTCAGACCAGGAAGATCTACAATAGATCCTATGCTGGAAATAAAGGACAAGATAGAGCAAATACAAAGAAAAGCGTACCAGAACAGAGGATACTGCGTCCTGGTTACGATAGACATAAGAAACGCTTTCAACACAGCGAGATGGGCCCCAATCGTGGAAGAGATGGAAAGGAGAGGAATAAGCAATTACCTGGTGAAGATGATAAGTAGCTATCTGGAAAATAGGAGACTCAGCACAGACACAGGAAAAACATACCAACTGAGCTGCGGGGTACCACAGGGATCAGTTCTAGGACCGCTCCTGTGGAACATCTACTACGACAAAATAGTAAAGACGGAACTACCGGAGGGTACAGAGCTATACTGCTACGCAGACGACACAGTTCTCCTGGTTAAAGCCAAGACGGTAAAATTATTGGAATGCAACACGGTGATGGCACTGCAACAAGTAATCGGGGAAATAAAGAAGAGGCACCTGGAAATAGCCCCAGAGAAAACCGAAATGGTAATATTAAATGGGGGGAGGAAACTGATTGAACTAGAGATAAATATGGGACACTGGACTTTAAAAAGTAGTAAGCATTTAAAATACTTAGGCGTGATTTTTGACCAAAACTGCCAAATGAAAAAACATGTGACCTATGCGGCGAGCAAAGTAGGGAAAACCACTGCTGCACTGATGCGATTAATGCCCCGCGTCGGAGGACCGAGCCAAAGCAAAAGAGAAATCTACGCTGCAGTAGCCCACTCCATAATTTTATATGGAGCCCAAATATGGGAAAAAGGAATAAAGACAGCTATTTACAGACAAAAGATCACCAGAGAACAAAGAAAGCTTGCAATCTCTATAACAAGCGCATACAGAACAGTATCAAACGACGCAGTTTTTGCTATTGCAGCTATGCTGCCAATAGAGCTAATGGTAGAAGAAAGGCGAAGGGGCTATAAATCCAACAAGCAACAGAAAAGAGCTATCAGAGAAGAGCTGGTAACGAAGTGGAAAGAAGGATGGGAGGAAAATATGCAGAAGGGAATATGGACAAAAACTCTGATAAAAGACCTAACCAAGTGGTGCGGACGAAAACACGGGAAAGTGAACTACTACATAACACAGATGCTCACTGGACACGGTAGCTTTATGGCCTACCTAAAAAGAATAGGAAAAGCAGAAAA
>JABXWE010019059.1:0-20389 GCA_014611495.1 Limonius californicus
TGGATCATATACCATTAACAATTTTATTTCCATTATTTTTTTTCACTTAGAAAACGGCATTCGACGCCCTACAAGCAATCGAATGCGAAACTTTTAAACACGTAGTAGGTATAAACTTACACGTATCGGCAACCAGGAAGGAAACATAAGTTACATTAATTTTTGGCGCACATACGTTGATATTAGTAATGTTCTTGCTCACCTAATATCAGTGGCGGCTAAAGGGCACAAGGGCACGTGCCCACCCAACCACCAAGATACACACAGAAAGAAATTCGCATGTAATTCAGTGTATTATTTTAATTTCATTATTTTAACGATGGTATCAAATTTTCCTTCCGCACCACAAGCGCGGCTAACAGCCTCAAAACTATTTTCCGGGGAACGCTCTGATTTGTACCTATCTAGAGGATGATTCGGTTGCCTATCGGTTATCTTCGCTATACGCGATATACCAGGCGAATTGGGCGCCGAGCGAAGTGTTCCCCATTTGCAGCCAACGTTTGAATTTAGACTTTGTAGCGCTGTTTTCGCGCAATCGCGCGTTTGAATTCAAAGACGAAAGTACGTTTTTTCAATGATGGAAGTTAATTGTGTGCAAAAAGATCGACTGAACGCATTGGCGGTCCTATCAATAGAAAAGAAGTTCGTCCAGTCTATTCCGGATTTTGACAACAAAGTCATAGACGTTTTTTCCAGCATGAAAAATAGGAGAATGGATTTTATGTACAAAAAACAGGTAAGTTTTTTCTTGTGCCCACCCTCTTTCTTAACTCACGAGCCGCCACTGCCTAATATGAAGCAAATTTAAATGTTAATCCCGCGCGCCACTGATCATCAATCTTATCCTATAAATTTAGTAGCGAGATACGTTGCATCTTATTTCATAAATAAACAGCATATAATAAAGACAAATTATATAAGAATATTTCAACAAGATGGAGCTCCCTTGTTTGCAATTTTCTGAATTATATATTCCAAAAGTTACTTATGGGAGAATGACTTACAAACACAACGTACTTAGGCAAGCTGTGTGTATGGTATTGTTTTAAACAGTATCGAACCGCCCTCTTTTTCACTACTCTGATATTGGGAATGATGATCCAATGCTATCGACCGTGTTTCAGAGGACATGTTAAGCCGTCGGTCCCGGTTCAACAATCTTAGACCTTGTAGTGGAAGTTTTCTTCGGCAACTTAAACTAGCCGCCTGCCTGATATAACGAAAAAAAAAACGGTAATTAACAGGTTACTGGGTATAATGCATCAATAAGTTATTAAAAACATAATGTATTAGTGTACGAAATAGCTGTACACCGTTAAAATTGTAAAACACAGTTTACTTTGGTTAGAGGTCTTTTGCAGTGGAATTCAATGGCGACCACAACGGGACAATACCGTAACCAGTAATATCGAAGGCAGGTAATCTGTGAAACAGCTAAATCTTCAGACAATTGGTTCGCAGTGCGGTAATTCAGATCGCGACCGGCAGTTTATCAAGGCCCGAGGCCAGTAAGTTGCGCCACACACGACTCTAAATCTGCATTATGCCTGCGGGGTGCCGCTCATTCTCTCTTAACTGCGGGAGTTGCCCAATTAGCTTTCAATTAGTGGTCTAGAGATAACCTTATCAATTCTCTAGCGCGCACTTTATGGGCCCGATTGCATCTCCGAGCCAAATATGCCGCTGCAACCGCCTCAGAAGAGATGTTTATTTGCCCCATATACGACTACAAGTATCCTGAATGCGCAAATTCCCTACACTCGCGAGTTCACTTGGTATGCGAGCTTGCATGTTCTTTTATTATGTGGACTGATTAGTGTAATCCTAATTATGTTGATACGTGAGATAGTAACGGTGCACCTTACTGAGTAAAATAGTACGTCGGAAACGGTGCTATTTTAGTTCCCGTATTACATATTATCAATTATTAGAATATCCTATCGTTGTCGGTTATTGTAATACATTTCAGAAATAAAATATAACAGAAACAAGAAGAAAAATATTAAAAATAATCTAGTAATATTATAATAAAAATCAACGCAATTGAAGTAGTCTGTGGCGCCTCCACCAAAACCAGAACCTTGCGATTTAATAAAGTTTTAACAAATAAATGTGTTTATCAAAAATAATAATTTATTTAAGTTATATTTTTTGTTTTTAATATTTAGTATCAATTAACGTATATTTAATGTTGAATATTAAAATCAAAATATTTTTTACAGTATAATTTGCTAAATTGGCTGGTGCTGCCACCAAAACGATTCGCATTGTAGAATGAGCGTCGAAAAATATAAGAAATCTATTATAAGCAAACCAGTATTATATGGAATTCAGCATAAAAAATTACTTCACAAATATTACAATTTTTGACAATTGCTAAAATGAAATATTGGAGTTTGATGGGTTGAATCTGTGAAACCCTATTCTGTATTTGAAATAAGAAATTCATAAAACGCTATAAAATTTTTCAAAAATAACAGATTCCTGTGCTACTTTACCATAAAAAAAAGCGAACGAAATGAATTTTGGTTCAACAAGACGGTGCTACCATTGATCACACTGGGCTTCTTTTATGTCAACCGTAATGGTATTTTGAAATTTCCAGATATTACCGCTTTTAAGCAATTTAAAAAATAAGGTATCCGCAGAAAATATAAATAAGTTGAATTAACGCATACAACATTTTATATATGAAACTTCTATTCTTATTCCATATGAAGTTATTTCCGTTGGACTTGAAAACAGGATTAAAGAAATAATTCCAGTTGATATTCGTTTTACTACGCCAACTGGTTAATTTTCAATTTATTTTTTTTCATTTCTTGTAACTTCATTTGGTTGAAGAATAATATTCCAGATTCCGGGCATTTGCGATCGCGACGGTAGAACTATGTTGCAGTCTTTTTAACTACGAAAATAGAAAGAATAATGAGTTACATTGAGTGCCTGTATTTCTATATTAGTCCATTTGGTGATTTAAAAAAGTCCCGTTAGGTAGTACACCCCCGCAACTCGTCCCTATGGAAGTAGTCCATACTCATCAATTTTCATTATGTTCTGAAAGCTACTTGTAATTTCTTAGGCAAAGCCCTGAAAATTCAACTAATTAATATAAAATGTGGACGTGCAAACTTATTTATTACATTAGACTTTAGTGGAACCTTTTCCTTGTAGCTTTAAAATGACATTTTACTATTCCTAAGATTGCTTTATAGGATCCTACTAAGATAGAAAGCATGTCACATAATTTAAGACTATTCGAAAAAAAATTATTGATTAATTTCTACGTTTAGGTTAAGCTTAAAAAGCAAAAATATGCGAAAACATTTTACTTGGACTTTCCCATGATTAAACAATCGCTGGGTATTTTCAACAGATACTTTTATCAACGTTGTACGGCCCCACAAAACCACAATAATTATTTATTATAAAAACATGAGAAAGTGCACTTATATTCTAAATATTTTATTGTTACAATACCATCTTTACTTACTTACTTTACATTTTAGGAACATTAGTACAGCAGTAGCAGTACCTACTCTCTAAGGTAAAGAAAATGTACCTAAGTGCGGTTAAAGTCGAAGAAAAACACAAAACATATGCGAGTCTAAATAATATCAAACTAAGTACCCGAAACTAATGTTGAATAAACGTTAAAATTGAAATTTTCAAAAAATCCTAGGGCTTTTTTATTTTGCAAAAATTATTCGTTTTAATTTAAGAAGTACTGGACGTTTATAGTATCAAATTAGCTTCTGCAAATCAAAATTTACTTTCGTTTCCGCTCCGGATTCTGTTCATTTTACATTTTCCTTAAATTTGTAATAGATGTTTATTATTTAAGAGTTTCTCAAAAATTGCGTAATTAAATAAAACGTTACCGCTAAATAAAGACATTTGTTAAAATAACTTTTATAGATGTGTAGGTGACCAAAACGGATGAGTTTGTTAATGCGACAAACCCGTATAATATATTATAGAGTATAACTTGGTTATAACGTACTTGCAGAGATTTTTAAAAACAGTATGCTGTAAATGATTTACGTGATTATTTATTTATAACAATTGGCAGCGAATATTTATTTATTCAATTATATAATGTAACATAGTCTTGTGGGGTATCATAATATGTATACGGAATTTGTGTAAAACCGTAATTTAGCGTTATCTTTTGGTTACAATTAATTTAAAAAAGTTATTTGTTACTTCTTTAATTAGTAGACAAACGGTTAATTTTAGTATTTATTCTGATTGGTTGTTAAAAAATTGATCACGCGATTTTGGCGTGATAATAGTTAGTGATTCACGTGATTTGGGAGGTGTTTAATTCTTTTGTTTAATATTGGTACCCTCTAAGCAGGTCCATATAGCTTCAAAACAGCATATTAATTCCCTTTTTTTTAATCGCAGTAGCTAAAGCCTGTTACTAATGACGCGCTTAAGAAAACTCTGAAAGTGTTAGTTAGTTGAAATTCGTTTTAGTCGCAGTTAGTAGACGTGTTACATCACTCCCCTCTTATTTATTTTATAAAGAATTAATTAAAAGAGCTGTGATATAATTTTAAAAGCTGCTTTATTGTTTCGTCGACGCTTTAAACAAGTTTTGGATTCTGAAATAGTTAAATTATTATAACAAGTCCTTTATTAAAATTTCTTACGTGAATATTTTAACAAGCGTCGTTCCGTAGATAGGCGATTGTTTGGACCATTAAAGACGCATTTACTGAAGTGATTTGAGTACGACAAGCCTGGATCAAAATAATAGGAGTCAAATAAAATTTTCATCCATAACATGGATTATGCAGAAGTTGGAAGAATAAATTAATAAATAAAATAAAATTTTACTTAATCTTCGTGGAATTGTAATAAACTTCGAACCTTATTAAAAAGTAGGGTTATGATTCTTAAATTATTCTTCTTAATGGTGTCGGGTTCATTTTGTTCTGGGTTCTTGGCTTTTTTGCTATCTTGACCGAAAATAATGAAGTTCAACAATTACTTCAAAATAACTTCTTAAGGAAAATTAAACAGAAGTGGTTCATCTCACTTAGCTGACCTTTATAGAAGATTTGCTCCAGTTTTCGCCAGTTTAGGACAAATTGTTGCGGACACAAGGGGTTTACACAACATTCGGCTGTCAGCGAAGATGTCATTATTAAAACCACAAGTTTCTTCATCCTGGTTCATGTGTGATGTTATACAAGGTGGGTTAGAATAAGTGAGCTTAATTAAAAGTTATATGTGATAGGAGTAAAAGAGATATGATTGTATATTAAGCATAGCTGATGATGCAGCAGGTTTGTGGGTTTAATTTACAGGAATAATTCAACGTTGATTAATTGAATAGTTTGATTAAGAAAGTTTCCAAATAGATTAAAAATTGCTAAAGAAGGTTAAAATTTTCGATATTGTCATATTGAGTAGTGTCCCACCTTTGTTTTGTGAATTATATTAACTTGTAGGATTCTAAAGAATGCATAGGACAACATTTTCTGTATAAAAAGGATTAATAGATTTACGTGTAATATAGCAATTATATGGCTAGTCAATGTGGGGCAATAACATTATATTATTTAGTATTGTAATACCAGGTGAGGTGAAAATATGTTTACGGAATTAAGGAAAACACAAAAAAGAACCAGGAGAACATAGTATGATGTCTGATGTGATTATGGGCGTCAATATCTCGGGTCATATTTTGAAACTACCTTTACAGAAAAAAATATTTCAATATGGGTTAAGATTATATTAAGAGTACGTAGTAAACGTGTATATTATATACCAAACAATTGGTGAACTTCTGTGTGGACCTCGGTTGGATCAGCAGATTGCACACGCTATATACGAATATGCTTTATATGGGTGTCCGTAATAAACAACTTATACTGTACTGCTATTACTAAGCAACTGCTTAATCCACTTGCGGTTTAGTTAAAGGTAATACAAACTTATTTATCGGTGCCATATTTACTTTATGCTTACTATATTTGTATTTTTTTATTTTATAAATGTACGTTATATCCGGGTCGTAATTCAACAAACTGTAATGTAAAATTCAAATATTCAAAATTGTTTTATTAAGAAGAACACATCTTGATGTAATAAAACATATCCTGCAACATTATTCAATGAAACTAGTATCTCCGAAATTACATTTTTTGTTCAGTAATACGTTTTCACTGCCCCCTTGGTTAAAATCAGTCACTGCATTTAAGTCTTTATGTATGTCAGATTAATATACTATGCAGGAAGCTAGTTCTATAAGCAAATTTACATTATGTCCGGGCTCGTAATAAACGAATTAAATAGTAGAATGCAAAAATGCAAAATTAATTTCTAGGCGAAACACATCCCGATATAATAAAATAGATCATTGACCACAAATCATATAAAACTAGCAAGCTGGTTTCATTTTGAAGGGACATTTCCAAACAGTAAACAATCCACTTAAGTAAAGTTTTCGTCGACCTTGCTTTAGACAAATGTGCGTTATATCCGGGTCGATAGTAAACGAGTTATATTATAGCATTCAAATACCAAAAAATGTTTTCTAAGGAGAACGACATCCCGATAATCCACTTAAATAAAGTTTCCAATGTATATCTTTAATATTGAAATACACAATGGGCCAGCCTAGCATATTAGGTATGGTATACACCAAACATGTCAAAGAGGCGGCCCGCGGGCCTCAGGCGACCCGATTTTACAAACTGACCTTGCTATAGACAAATGTGCATTATATCCAGGTCGGCATTAACTAAGTCATGCTGTAGAATCCAAATGTCCAAAAAAT
The DNA here is from genome assembly GCA_014611495.1 of Limonius californicus. Classification (NCBI taxonomy): domain Eukaryota; kingdom Metazoa; phylum Arthropoda; class Insecta; order Coleoptera; family Elateridae; genus Limonius; species Limonius californicus. The sequence continues at coordinate 6,797 of JABXWE010019059.1, forward strand.
GATTTCTTAAGAGAAAGACATCCTGATATAATGATTAGGATCGTTTAACATTATCTATATGAAAGTAGTATGCCGGTTCCGTTTTGAAAGGATATGTCTAAGCCGTAAACAATCCACTTAAATAAAATTTGCGACGTATATCTTCAATATTGAAATAAATAAACAATAGGCCAGACTAGTTAATTAGGTATAGTATACACCAAATAAGTCAAACAGGCGGCTCGCGGGCTTCATGCGGCCCGAAATTACAAATTCGTCTTGCTATAGGAAAATGTGCGTTATATCCAGGTCGGTATTAAAGAGTTATACTGTAGAATTATAATATCCAAAATTGTTTTCTTAAAAGAGAAAGACATCCTGATATAATGAAACGGATCGTTTAACATTATCTGTATGAAAGTAGTATGTCGGTTTCGTTTTGAAAGGATATTTCCAAGCCGTAAATAATCCACTTAAATAAAGTTTTAGTCGTATATTTTTAAAATTGAAATAAATAAACAATGGATCAGACTTGCAAATTAGGTATGGCATACCCCAAACATGTCAAAGTGGGGCCCGCGGGCTTCATGCGTCCCAAAATTACAAATTCATCTTGTTATAGGCGAATGTGAATTATATCCAGGTCGGTATTGACAGAGTCATATTGTAGAATCCAAATATCAAAAAAATGGTTTCTTAAGAGAAAGACATCCTGATATATTGAAACGGATAGTTTAACATTATCCATATAAAAGCAGTATGTCGGTTTTGTTTTGAACGGATATTTCCAAGCCGTAAACAATCCACTTAAATAAAGTTTTAGTCGTATATTTTTAAAATTGAAATAAATAAACAATGGATCAGACTTGCAAATTAGGTATGGCATACCCCAAACATGTCAAAGTGGGGCCCGCGGGCTTCATGCGTCCCAAAATTACAAATTCATCTTGTTATAGGCGAATGTGAATTATATCCAGGTCGGTATTGACAGAGTCATATTGTAGAATCCAAATATCAAAAAAATGGTTTCTTAAGAGAAAGACATCCTGATATATTGAAACGGATAGTTTAACATTATCCATATAAAAGCAGTATGTCGGTTTTGTTTTGAACGGATATTTCCAAGCCGTAAACAATCCACTTAAATAAAGTTTTAGTCGTATATTTTTAAAATTGAAATAAATAAACAATGGATCAGACTTGCAAATTAGGTATGGCATACCCCAAACATGTCAAAGTGGGGCCCGCGGGCTTCATGCGTCCCAAAATTACAAATTCATCTTGTTATAGGCGAATGTGAATTATATCCAGGTCGGTATTGACAGAGTCATATTGTAGAATCCAAATATCAAAAAAATGGTTTCTTAAGAGAAAGACATCCTGATATATTGAAACGGATAGTTTAACATTATCCATATAAAAGCAGTATGTCGGTTTTGTTTTGAACGGATATTTCCAAGCCGTAAACAATCCACTTAAATAAAGTTTTAGTCGTATATTTTTAAAATTGAAATAAATAAACAATGGATCAGACTTGCAAATTAGGTATGGCATACCCCAAACATGTCAAAGTGGGGCCCGCGGGCTTCATGCGTCCCAAAATTACAAATTCATCTTGTTATAGGCGAATGTGAATTATATCCAGGTCGGTATTGACAGAGTCATATTGTAGAATCCAAATATCAAAAAAATGGTTTCTTAAGAGAAAGACATCCTGATATATTGAAACGGATAGTTTAACATTATCCATATAAAAGCAGTATGTCGGTTTTGTTTTGAACGGATATTTCCAAGCCGTAAACAATCCACTTAAATAAAGTTTTAGTCGTATATTTTTAAAATTGAAATAAATAAACAATGGATCAGACTTGCAAATTAGGTATGGCATACCCCAAACATGTCAAAGTGGCACCCGCGGGCCTCATGTGGCCCGAAATTACAAATTGGTCTTGCTATAGGAAAATGTACGTTATATCCAGGTCGGTATTAAAGAGTTATACTGCAGAATTATAATATCCAAAATTGTTTTCTTACGAGAAAAACATCCTGATATAATTAAATGAATCGTTTAAATATTATCCATATGAAAGTAGTATGTCGGTTTTGTTTTGAACGGATATTTTCAAGCCATAAACAATCCGCTTAAATAAAGTTTACGTCGTATATCTTTAATAAGGAAATAAATAAACAATGGATCAGACTTGCAAATTAGGTATGGTACACCCCAAACATGTCAAAGTGGCGCCCGCGGGCCTCGTGCGTCCCAAAATTACAAATTCATCTTGTTATAGGCAAATGTGCGTTATATCCAGGTCGGTATTGACAGAGTCATACTGTAGAATCCAAATATCCAAAAAATGGTTTCTTAAGAGAAAGACATCCTGATATATTAAAACGAATTGTTTAACATTATCCATATACAAGCAGTATGTCGGTTTTGTTTTGAACGGATATTTTCAAGCCATAAACAACCCACTTAAATAAAGTTTTCGTCGTATATCTTTAATAAGGAAATAAATAAACAATGGACCAGACTTGTAAATTAGGTATGGCACACCCCCAGCATGTCAAAGTGGCACCCGCGACCCTCATGTGGCCCGAAATTACAAATTGGTCTTGCTATAGGAAAGTATGCGTTATATCCAGGTCGGTATTAAAGAGTTATACTGTAGAATTATAATATCCAAAATTGTTTTCATAATAGAGAAAGATATCCTGATATAAATAAACGGATCGTTTAAACATTATCCATATGAAAGTAGTACGTCGGTTTCGTTTTGAAAGGATATTTCCAAGCCGGAAACAATCCACTTAAATACAATTTTCGTCCTATATCTTTAATATTGAAATAAATATACAATGGACCAGGCTTGCAAATTAGGTATGACATACCCCAAACATGTCAAAGTGGCACCCACCGGCCTCATGCGGTGCGAAATTACAAATTGAACTTGCTATAGGCAAATGTGCGATATATCCAGGTCGGTATTGACGGAGTCATACTGTAGAATCCAAATATCCAAAAAATGGTTTCTTAAGAGAAAGACATCCTGATATATTGAGACGGATTGGTTAACATTATCCATATAAAAGCAGTATGTCGGTTTTGTTTTGAACGGATATTTTCAAGCCGTAAACAACCCACTTAAATAAAGTTTTCGTCGTATATTTTTAATAAGGAAATAAATAAACAATCGACCAGGCTTGCAAATTAAGTATGGCATACCCCAAACATGTCAAAGTGGCACCCGCGGCCCTCATGTGGCCCGAAATTACAAATTAGTCTTGCTATAGGAAAATGTACGTTATATCCAGTTCGGTATTAAACAAATTGTACTGTAGAATTATAATATCCAAAACTGTTTTCTTAAGAGGAAGACTGCTTGATATATTGAAACGGATCGTTTAACATTATCCATATGAAGGCAGTATGTCGGTTTTGTTTTGAAAGGATATTTCCAAACCATAAACATTCCACTTAAATAAAGTTTTCGTCGTATACCTTTGAGATTGAAATAAATAAATAATCGGTCAGTCAGTAAGCCGAAGACAAACGGTAGGGATGTTCGCGTCGAAAAAGCACCTCGCCCACATATTTATCTGGAAACTCGCAGCTTTATCCGAGTTTGTTATCGGTGTAAGTTTAGACCTTCTCAAAATTCCGGGACGGCGACGAACATAACAGGCGGCATTTATGGCTGTACGACCAGGTACTTATACGTACCGCCAGAATTCATTATAACCCGTATAGCCCCCGTACGTACATTAATTGTGCCCTATATGATGATAATATCGCGGTGTAATTTGAATGTAGAGAAGCGCAAGGTAGATGGAGCAGATGATTCATAAAGTGTTGGTAATAAATAAGAGTACAGAATAATAGCGGTAATAATAAAGTATAGAGACTGACGGGTGGCGCAAGGGCGAATCGATGCTTCATGCACTATTGATTGGCTCTACACGTATCGGCTGTTGAATAGGACTCGTTAGACTCAATTTAAGGCCACTATTTCCTCCGTAAAATAATAACACTAAGCGCATTCGGGGAAGCTGCAAGTAAATTCGTCCGATTCATTTAAAAGTCGTTTCCAATATTTTGCTCCCCGTAGATTTTGCCTTGTTAAAGGAAAAGGTGTGTAGCCAGCATAAGAGAATTTACTTTTTTACAATAAAACTTCACCGCTTATAATTAACTTTATCTTGTTTAGGTGCCTCTTCGGCGTTTTCTTATCTCGGAATAATTACTTGCAACAAGATACATTTTGTATCAATCCAAGTTATTGTAATTCAACAGCGGAGACCAATTGTCGTTGGTACTGGAGCTAAGCAACAAAGCAAATATTTGGGACAACCGAAAGCAGTAAATGAATTAAAAGTCATAGAATACATTAGAGGAGGGTCAAGCCGATAGCTGAGGCCCAGCACAGATACAAATTAAGATATTCTAATTGCGCGGCTAGCAAGAACCCCTAACTGTTCTTCATTTGCTGCGACTGCTGTATAGATCGCACGATATACCCTTCCAGATTTACGACTAACTGCAATAACAGTTCATTCTTTTTAAACGAGCGTTTTGGATGGAAAGACGTTTAGATGAAAATTATTAAGCCTTTAGCTTTTCTGACCGTGAAGATATAATTTACTTTATCTTTCGTTAATAAATCAGGAAATTCTTCCTCTCGGTATTATCGCATCGATATTTCATTTTAAAGGGAGACTACGTCCCTTTTTTAATGTTTTAAATTTTTACAATGATAGTATTTTTCAAAATGCATAGCAATGACGGCCCATTCTAGAACACACGACCGCGAACAACTATTAAACAAACGTTATTGTAGTACAGTGACATTCTATGAATGTTATATTACTAGTATCCCTACCGAAGTTAATTAAAAAATGAAAAATATATTAAAACTATAACTAGTTAAAAATAAATTTTGTTCAAAGCAACGGCATTTTTCCGTTTATACTGTGCTAGTCTACAACAAAAATGTCATAAAGGTATTGTTGTTTCTAATCTTCAGTGGTTTAGAGTCTGTGTTAGGGCTGGACGACAGATTGATATTAATATAGCGACATATACATATTTATATATAAATATAATATATCGGTTATATGATTGTATCGCTATATTGTTAATTTAGCGATATGTTTATGTTACCGATATTATTGATATATTGAGATTTAGATATGTCGTTATTTATTACATATGTACCTATCAATATTTATCAAAAGCTAATCAGCGTACTGTTCAAGTTATCAAAATAAGTAGAGAAGCAGATTTTTAAACATTTTTTATTACCTTATAACTATTTAAACATAGTGTTATAATTTAGCACATACGTAAGTAGTGAAGGTTAAACTTATAATATAATTTTTTTACATATTGTAATTGTTACTATCACTTTAATTACAGTAAGTCTGATATAGGTACGTAAGTAATTTTAAGAATATGAAAACCATATTAAAGGAGAATTTCCGGGAGGAATACATCAAACCTCCTAAATTATGCACGTACGTTCTCTTCAATCATTTTGCAACACCACCGATTACTAATATAGCTTTAAAATCATTATTTAAATAAATATTGTTTATGAAATATTCCGCTACCAATTTCAGTAGTTAAATAATTGCGTGTGGCATCTTGAATGTTTTTTAATTAAAGTAGGAATATTTTTTAGGCAGTAGTATCGAGGATATCTGAACTACAAATCATTTTTCGTGTTTACTTATATTTTTTAAACACAACTTTAGAATTAGAACAGGTAGAGAAATCGTATGTCTAACAATTAAATCAGTGTTGTCTCGTCAATAATATTTTAATCAATGATTTGAAATATATAGGGTGATTCCTTCACCTTGCAACAGCTAGGTAGGCTACACACATTACAGCTGTTTGTGTTTTCTAGGTATCTTAGTAAACATTACACTGTTTAAATAAATAAAAATCAAAGTGGTTACGTTGGATGTACAAAGAAACTACAATGAAACTATTTACTAATAAATAAAATACAGTTTTGCAATAGGTACATTTACAATAGATATTTCGTATAATTTAAACAAAGCAAATACAGAAAAAGTCAAGATAGCATAAAAATATGTAATCAACAAGAAAAGTAAATTAAATAAAAACAGAAAGAAAAATGCTAATTAATGGCGCAATAAATGTTCAAACTGCCGTCCACCTTGCTGTTTACATAAGTCAATCCGTCACAGAAGACAATTTCTATAGTTCTTACGATGAGCAATTTTCAGTTTCGGATTAGCGCTTTATTTGCACAGCACAAACTGAACGCATTTCTGTCTTTGTTAGTTGCTTGCAGATTCATATCTCCGACAAAGACGCATGCCCTAGTAACATCTGCGAACGAAACAAAACCTACACTGTAAGGTTACCATTTTCAAAAATACATTCCAGTAACTGTAATTACCTTTAATTGGCTGTATAACAAAAATGCTATTAACTTATCTTCAACCTCGTGATACCAATTTCCACAATTTCAGTAATAAACAACATTGTAAATAAAAACTCTTAGGTATTTTTAGAGAATAAAATATTATATTAAAATAATATCAACCACTAAAACATTTTAAATACTGCTGGAAACAGATTTACATAGTGACGTTTGCCTACATCTGTGCGACATTCGTCAAGTATCTCTGTTTCTTTCTACTAAACGTGTCAGCCGACAGAATACGTTGTACGTACAGTGTAAGTCTTGTTTCGTTCACAGATGTTACTACGACAGGCATCTTTGTCGGAAATATGAATATGCAAGCAACTAACAAAGACAGAAATGCGTTCAGTTTGTGCTGTGCAAATAAAGCGCTAATCCGAAACTGAAAATTGCCCAGCGTAAGAACTATAACAAGAGTTAGCATGTGTGGGGTGATTGACCTACCTAATTCAATCATTCTTTCACATAAATTCTCCTGAGTTTCTACGGGAGCTTTGCAGATGTCGTTTTTTACGCTACCCCACAAAAAGAAATCTAACGGAGTCAAGTCCGAACTACGTGGAGGCCAAAGATGAATTGCACCTCTTGCAATTAATCTGTTATGGAAAGTTTCATCTTGGTAGTTTCTTACAATCCTATGGAAGCGGGTAGGTGTTCCGTCATTTTGAAACCACATACGCTGTCTAATGTAAAGAGGAAGGGGAAGGGCTTGTAATAGTTGAAGCAAATCATTTTCTAAAAATTGTAAATACATTTAGATATTTAAAAGGACCTCAAAGAAGTGGGCACCAACGATAAAGTTGTCAACGATACCACACCACACATTTACAGTAAAAATTCTTTGAAAGTGTGCTTGCCAAATCCATTGTGAATAGAAATGGCATTTGTGTCTATTTACACAGTCATTGTTACTAAACGTCTCTTTGTCGGACAATAGAATATTTCTTAAAAACAGTGGATCGGTATTAACTTCGTTTCTTAAAAATTGGCAGAATTTAACCCGACGTGAGTTACACTTACACTAATGTGACGTGCTAAGGATGAAACCGGTTTGCTTTTAAAATGTTAAATACTGAACTTTGGCTAAAGCCTACAGTTCTTGCAACTGCTCGTTGGCTTCTATGAGGATTACCAGTTACTTGTTCGATGACTGCCGATTCCGCTTAGTTGTGACATGTCGTTGTCTCATCTTTGGCTTGGAAAACTGTCCATATTGCCGCAAATTTCTTTCCAAACGCCTAAAGGAATTATGTGATGGAAGGGGTCTATCCAGGTATTGTGTGCGTTTCGTCGTACTGTGAAGTGAGCCGCTCCTCTGCAGTCTCCCAAAATCAACATCATATCCTTTTTACTGCTATTAGAACTTTATTCAGAAGTTTGTTAAATTTTGACGAAACAGTAGTATACATCTGCCTGACCCAGCGACGTTCAATGTAAAATAATATTTTTTATAGCCGAAAAGGAAAGTTAACTACGTATTTCATACACATGTGAGAGGTGTAGCTCACCTACTTGTTGCAAGATAAAATGAGTACACTATATATATGTATATCTCAGTGTTTCAAAACCTTTAAAAATTTCTCTATATATTTTGCACATATTAAAATTCCTATTTAAGTTATCTTTTCAAATATATAACATACACACTCTTAAATTAGAAGATTTTCTCTTATTAACATTAAAACAAATAAAAAATAGAGCATAAAGCGTAAGGCCTTAATTTAATATTATTATAACATCATTCAAAGGTCAAATATAAATCATTCAGCGCAACATCCCTAACCAATTAAAGAATTACTATTTATGTGTTTTAAAACATTCGTAATTTGGTTGACTTTAAAAGACAGTAAGGTCTTCACTTTCACCAATAGCTTCTGGTATGTATCATAATGTGTGGTTATATTTCGGAAGATTATTTTCGTTATGTACCTACATGTTATGTTAACAGTAAGTACTAATTAGAAAATCACAGCAGAGGGACAGGTTTTCAGCAACGTTACAATCGTTATTGCCTGCCTAAATTGCGATTTTATAAACGTATGCCATTATTTGTATTATATGATAAGACGAAATAGAAACTAACTAAAATATTAATGGGAAAATAAATTAATTGTATTGGTAGTTGCTATTTGGAATATAACACTAATTTAATGCCAAGGTAATTGAGAACAAATACTCTAACGTGTAGTGCGGTTATATCGGATTACTGAAGGAGAACTTATTAAGGTAAGTAAAATTGTCCACATTACAGGTAATACATTAATTAGTAACGTGTAATCTTATCCAATTAAGGAAAAAGGGAACGATTTTCTAGATTCTATAACAAAGTCGTGTATCTGATATTACTTTATGGACAGATGCAAGACTGCTGTAATTTTCAATTAAAAATCAGTTGTAATTTTTAACACACTAATAGTATTAAATACCTAATACTGGCAATTTGTAGAATGTCTGACGTTAATGAACCGATTGCTTGTAAATTAGTAGTTAATAAAATTAAATTCCTAATGATAGATTGGCGACGATACACAACTTGTAATTAAATTTCCATCCAACAGTTTTGATAGATCTTATAGAATTGAACTCAAAACTTTTGGATTTCATGTGGGTGTAATTTATTAATCATATGTTGTTATGCAATGCTTATTCAAAAACTGCTCACTCTTTTTATCAGCGGAAGTTTAGACTATGGAAGAAGTCATTGACAGCAAAATCACCTTTGTCTGCATTCGAAAGAAATAAGAGGGGACTCTTCAATTGTGGATAATATAAACAAAAATGATACAAAATATTTAATAGAATTAAATTTGTAGATTAGAGTGAGGTACCATATTTCTTTATAAATATTTACAAAACAATGTTAATTTAATATATACCTAATATGATCCAACCTTGTCATTTATGAGATAATGTTTATTATATTTTTACAAATATATTTCTTATATTTATAGCTACTGAAAATAGAGTTATATTATTATTAACGATTTCTATTTAAAATTGTCATGTATTCCAGTAGTTTAAGGTTTAAGTTTTAAGTTCAAGTTATATCAGGATAAACCAAAAATTGATTTTTTTAAATTAAATTAAGTATGTTTACCGGTGAAACTCGGCAATCAATATCTTATTATTATTCATCTCATCTTTAATATAAAGAAAGCTGCTGAGAAACCAATAATCTATCCCACATTAAATGCTTTGCTTTCGTTTTATTTAAGTAAAATGTTACTGAGTTATACAGGGTGTCCCACGACGCGAGGTCACTACTTCGTGTACGTAATCTTTAGACCAAATATAGTTACAAATTCTAATAATGTTACGCCCTAAAGTAAACGGTTTTCTAAATACAGAGTTTTAAATTATTATTTATTAAATAATTACAATTTCAGAAATCCCAATATTTACTGTTATTTTAGTTTCAATTCACTATAAATATTGTTCACAATGGCCACCGTTGCTCTCGAGACAAATTCGGCTCTTTTTTAAGAGAGATCTGGTTGCCTTACGTAACATATCATAGTAATTCCGAATTAGTTCTGCTTCCTCCAAAATGCGTCTTCTAAGATCTTCAAGAGTCTCTGATGGTGTTTGGTATACCATATCTTGCATATGGCCCCACAAATAATAATCTAAACAAATTAAGTTCGGAGATCTTGGGGGCCAGGAGTACTGTTCCCCTCTACCAATTACACGTCTTTCAAATCGTTGATACAAAAATTGTCTTACACGTAACACAAAGTGCGCAGGGGCAACCTTGTGCTGGTGCCACATACCACGTATGATCGCCAGAGGGACATCATCTAACAATCCTCCCAAATGATCTCCTTGAAAATTTAAATACCTGTCAGCGGTTAAATAGTTTTCAAAAACGAATGGACCAATGAGCATGTTATCACTAATTCCACACCAGATATTCACTGAGAAGTGAAAACCTATTTGATAATTTGACACTATGGTTTCGTGTGATTTCTCCAAATCCCAAGAGTGGCTGTTCTTTCTGTTCATTAATCCATTCCTTGTAAATGTTGCCACATCCGTAAATAAAATTCTATTACGTAGGTTTCGATTTTGAAAGATTCAGCGGCAAAATTCCGTATGACTAGTCAAATCTGTAGATAAGAGGGCTGAACAGGCTGAATATGAAATAGATATAAACTATGACGTTTGAATATTCTCCAAACTAGCATTCGTGGTACATTAACTTGTGCAGATACACGACAAATACAGATGCTGAGATTATTATCAATTTCTCGCAGTATGTTGTCCTCATTGTCTAGTACTTGCTGTATTGAACGCTCAGTCGACGGTTTCGGAAAGCTCCGTGTTCACGTAGGTGGTTGTGCACTCGTTGGAAAACTCTTCGGTCTGGTAGTCGCCGATTTGGAAATCTCAACCCATATTCTCGAGCAGCTGCTACTGAGTTTCCATCACAAAAACCGTACATATACTAGATCTCGGCGTACTCTCGCGTTGTAGCAGTAAACATTATCAACACTGTTAATAAGGGCAAGCAGAGAAATCAACTTTAAGATGCTTTACTGTCATCATTTCCATAGTAACATAGGCAGTTTGTATCAAATACCACCTAATATTATTTATTGCTTCGACTGTTTCAGTATTTAACTAAAACAGGCCATAATTCCTTTAATAGTCGATTTAGAGAAAATGACCACTCTTTAGTGTCGACTTCTTTTCACTTCTCCTACACGTAAGTGGAGTAGTGACCTCACGTCATGGGACACCCTGTATAAGTAATCAATTGACATATAAAATAATTAATAATCTTACAACCTAAAATACAGTGTGGCCCACCGAAAACGCAACAGGCATGTATTGTTACACTAATCCTCAATTCGTCGAAAAATGCCCGAGCACGTCAAATTAATTTGCTAAGGGAACATGTAATACAGCTATTTCCGTTAACCTATCTTCAACCTCAAAATTGGGGTGATTTACACCCTAAAATTTTTAAATGGCATTGGTTATCAAAACCATTTTAAAGCTCGATAATTGTTCTTCACAGTAATGTTTTTATTTTTGAATTTCGAACATTAGTTCTCGCAGAAATGCAGTGCAAAGTTTTATAAATTATTTTTTATAATAAGTTTTATAAGTTATTATAAAATTATAAAGTAGAATAGTAAATATTCTGGAGCATTTATGATACGATTGGTTAACCATACATTGGCGTAAACATTTGAATATGTTTTTTACGTCAGCGTCACGCCGTATTTCGTAGTTGTCGTTGTTTTCTTTGAACATTTAAAATAGTTATTCGATTTCAGAAATAGTTGAAATAATTGCGTTTTTCTTCGGAAACAATTAATGTGCCAGTAGGACCGTTGAATTGTTCAACATGCAGATAAGCACGTACGTCTTGGAGATAATGAGAACATTTCAGAAATTTTGAGACACTACAAGTTTCATTTGCTGTAAGACCTCAATGAAGACGACTTTGACAGCCGTCTGCAATTTTGTGAGACTTAAAGTGTACGGGCAATGAATGATCCAAAATTTTTTTAACTTTCACAACATTGATTTAATGTGCAACTGATATAGTAGAGAATGACAATCATTACCTGGAAGATCATTTGATATTCCAACAGGACGGTGCTCCTCCGCATTGGGCATTGGTTGTTCTACAGTATATGGATCGAAGGTTTCCAACCGCAAGGTCGCCAGATTTCTTTTTGTGCAGTCATTTAAAGAGTAAAATTTATGCAACCTAACCCGATTCTTTATTAGACTTACGGCAACGTTTAATCGATGTCGTCTAATCGCTCCACAAATGCTTCCGAATGTGAAACGACATTTGGAACAACATCTGTATTACTGTGTACTGACGCTGTTGGTGCTCATTACGAACATTTGCAACCCGGAAGCGTATGACTGCATTTCCGTGAGAATTAATACTCGGAAACCAAAAATAAGAACATTACTGTAAGTAAATACATCGAGCTTTCAAATGGTACGTCTTTTGATACCCGTTGCCATTTAAAATGTTAGGATTGAAAATCACCCCTATTCTGGGGTTGAAGATAGGTAAACGGAAATAGCCGTATTCGATGTTTCCCTACAAGTTATTTGACCCATTCGGGCATTTTTTTGGAGAATTGAGGTTTAGTGTTATAAAATACGTCTGTTTCGGTGATCCATCCTGTATATTCCATATTAGACGAGTTTCCTATTGGTTACCAAACAACTATTTTAAGAAGCGTCAATAATTTTTTTTCAGTAAGGTTTTTTTAGGTAGGTAATCAGTTTATATCAAACATGTAGTGACCTAAATATCCTAAAAGAAACAAAATTGGAAAATGCTATTACATACAAATACAAATAAACTTTTGAAAATTATTATTTCGTTTTTGTTGGTTATCCAAGCCTGTAGAAAATCATAATTGAACTAAATTACAACTAAATTCCCACAAAATATACCGTAAATAGACTCGTAACGTATTTAGATTTTGCCAAAAATGTGCAATTTTGCAGGAGCCACCTTAATTTTTGGCAATTATTTTAATTGATTATTATTTCCGTATTTGTTAATTTACAAAACTAATATGTTGCGATTGCAACATATAGGAAGGGAGGGCGGTTAAAATGAAACACAACTAAATGACTACTAACATCTTAATTACTATACCGTTTGAGAAAATTCTAGAAAGAAGTATAAAATATATTTCCAAAAATTACAACCTTCAAACAATTTTTGACAGTTTTATTAATGGAAATCGGGTTGTTTAATTAATTTTTATAACTATAATTTACAGATACTATTAAACTGTATTATTCAATTTCCAGTTCTCGGTTTCTGTTGAACTAATAAAACTTTTCAGTAAATTGCAAAAATGATATATTACTAAAAATATATAATAATAATAATTATATGTGTGTGTGTATATATAATAAAATATAAATAATATAACCTACGCAATAATTTATGGACAAATCGTACGAAAATTGCACGATAACCAAAACTAAATAATTAAGAGTAATATTTTTTTCTACCAATTACTGTTTCTATGTAATGCTAGAGAGGGAGAGAGAGAGAGAGAGAGAGAGAGAGAGAGGAAAAGACAGTTTTCCGAAAATTAGACCTTCAAATAATGTTTTACAGTAGCTTCTAACTAATAACTTAACGTATGCTGAAATTTAAAAA
>JABXWE010019061.1:0-12925 GCA_014611495.1 Limonius californicus
TAGGCAAAACATTCATTTGTCGGCCAATGCCTTCTATGTTAGGGACAATAATTGATGAACCAGCCTCGTACACTACTATTTACCGTTACAAAGAGATGGTGTTGAGCATACAATAATGAAAGAGACCGATCTTAAATAATTAATTTGGTATGGCTATGTCCAGCAGATACAAACCAGGAGACTTCTAAAAGAAGCTATAAAACGTATGCAAAACCAACGACGAACACGACGAAGGCCGAAGAAAAACCGGAAGGTAGGCATAAAAAATGCTACGAGTGATAATATTCTAAAATAAAAAGGACAAAGGGAAAATAGGAAAGAATAGAATCTAGGAATCGGACAACGCCGACAGACCTTCTAATCCGAATAAAAATTAAAGTAGACAGACATTTATGCTGTTAAAACTTTTAACAAAAAATAATATATAATTCTCTGATGATATTAACTAAACAATTACTATTTTTTTCAATTTAAATATCTTTCCGGCATCTAACTTAATGTTATTCGGAGTAGTAACGTTAAAAGCTTCTTTCATGTTCACAATTGTGAATATATCAAACGCTGGATTTTTGTAGCAAGTACAAATTATATCGTATTTCAAGTAACTGTTGGTATCACATTAAAATGTAATCAACAAAACATATTTTATCTATTTTATTATAAGCTTAGCAAATGCAAAATATGAAAAATATGCTCTAGAAAAATAATAATTCGATTTGCTAGCTACACCAGCCTGCCGTATAAAAAAACTTATAAGTGGAATAGGTTCGTCAATCTATGACGTGAAACACGCCTTTAAGTACTATTTCCGTATATACAGGGTGATTCAAAAGGTGTAGTCTAAGCTTAAGAGTGTGATATGGGATGTTACGCGAAGCAAAAGATGTTAATAAATTCATGTCTTATTTCCAACCGTTATCTAGTTACAGAAGATTTCTTTGTTTTTATCATTGTTCTGTTAAATCAACTCATAATATGAAATAAGTAAAATAAATTCTAACTTGTTATGACAAAAGGTGTTTCAGGCTTGAATTATTGTTGTTTTCTAAGTGTGGTAATGATAGAGCCTTCTGCTCGTGAATATGCAAAAATGCATTTTGTGTATGGCTATTGTAGCCGGAATCCTCGTGCAGCTGTGGTAGAATATCGGAAAAGCTATCCTCACCGGCGACAGCCTGACTACCGAACATTTGAACGGTTGCACCTAAATTTGTCTGAAACAGGTATGGTTAGACCACCTCATCATGTTGGAAGAAACAACATGGACCATAATGCTGATATTATTGACGGAGTCCAGCAAAACCCATCGACGAGTACTAGAAGAATTTCTAGGCAATTAAGTATTACCCAGTCGCCAGCTTGGCGTACATTAAACAGAAACAGCTTATATAGTACAACATGTACAAAATCTACATGATGATAATAATTTGAGGCGCCTACAGTTTTGTTAATGGTTGGTAGATGCTACCGCAAATAATCCAGGATGTTTAAGTCAAATTCTCTGGACGGATGAATCGCAGTTCACACGAAATGGCATCAAGCACTGGTATAATATGCATCACTGGGATATCGAAAACCCTCATTCTACATTCACAACTGCTTTCCAACAACGCTTCAGTATTACTGTTTGGGCCGGTATCGTAGGTGATGATGTTATCGGGCCTTATATATTACCACATCGGTTTAATGGTGCCATGTATTTAGATTTCTTAGATAATACTGTAACGTGCGATTTCGACGCACAGTGTATGTTGCTGAATTATTTCAATTTAAGTGTGTGTTTAGCGCGCCTCGAGATTTCAGTTTCAAATTTTTGGGCTTTCGCGCATGGGTAGCGTACAATGTTCTTGTAGATTTTGGGTTTTCCGAACTGGGAGAGGACATTCGCATTCTGTTACCTGACAAGTGTGTGCTTGATTTTCATCGCGGTCTATTTCGACCAAGGATTTATTCCTAATTTTGTTGAAAAGTTCAAGTTTTAAGAGAAATTTTAACCTTGTGGTGCTAGTGAGATTTTCCCTGGGTTTTTAACCAATTTATTACACCCTTGAATAGGTTTTTCTATTTGCCGATTTACATCTTTGGTAAGCTGAGAAGTTTGATTCTTTTTCTTTTACTTTATTTAGTCTCTTGTATTATTTAGGCAAGTTCGTAGCTGCTGAACAATTTAGAGCTGCTGAGAATTTTGAATATCTATTGGAATTTAAGTAACTACTGGAAAAATACGTCGCTGTGGAAGATTACATACTGCGGAAAGTTTTATATCTACATCGAAGAATTTGGAGAAGATTGGAGTCGTATTTAGACCACAGAAAATTTGCAAGGCCAAGTTCCAAACGAGCGAGTGTGTACACCAGCTGTGAGCTCAGGTGGTCGCTGCAATTGGAATTTTCATCTAGCAAGGTCTGTTTAAAATATTCTTTTAAAATTTACGGACTTCAAGGACTCTGAGAATCATCCGGCAGAGTACAACCGCATAATCTTCTTTGTACAGATTCAAATTATACAAGTTTATACCGAACAAACTTTACAGCTAATTCGTTTATAAATTTAATACCTCCTGCATTTTGTAACTTTTGTAAACGGTCCGCATATTTCGAGGTTCTGATTTAATTTTTATTGACGCTGAAATTCAATAAGGGACGATATTGCGTGAACTATTATTTTTTTGTCGATGCGCTTATACCTCAATAGTAGGTATTTAATTCTTAGTTTACATAATCGAGATCTCGTTTATCGTGAATTAGGCGTGTTACGTATTGAATTATTATTTTTGCGAGGCTAGTTAAGGCTTCTTGTTAACTTCATTTATTATTGACGCATTATCGTTTTCCCCAGGATTAAATTTAATCATTATACGAATCATTAAATCAGACAGGGATGTTTGTGGTCTGTTCTTTATTTGAAAGATATTTATAATATATATATATATATTTGTGACCAATTTGGGGTCAATATTTTGAGATATTAATGAACGATTTTATTTGGTCAAATCTTCATATTTAACTGTAATTTAATTTTCCATTTATTGATTATACTCGAGAATTACGTCAAGTATTTTGTTGTTTTATTGTGTCTTGTAGTTATATGAAAGACTTTAGTGTTATCAGTAAGGTAAGTCCGTTCTCTCAGGGAGATTCCTGTTTATCTACGTCATCTTCGAGCCAAGGGTTTATTTTTCTAAACAGGTGGCGCGTACATACTTTGAACCCTTCCTTCTCCGACCGACGCTGGTCAAACCCTTGTCTAGATACCTGGACCTTACTGGTGTTGTCGTTAGATATTTTTTTTTGGTGTAGGAAAAATTATTTCCTTCGCTGTGTCGCCGTTCATTTAGCTGGGCGTCACAATACCTTGCCGGAACTATTAGAAGATGTTCCTCTTGATGTTGACGTCAATGTCGTACCAGCATGACGGGGCACCGTTGCACAATTTACGGCAGGTTAGAGATTAGCAAAATCATAACTTCCCACAACGCTGTACTGGAAGAGGAGGTCTAGCAGCATGGCCGGCTCGTTCGCCTAATATTACTCCACTAGAAGTTTACTTGCATTAAAAAAGAGGTTATGCAACGGAAATTCAAAACAGGGATGATTTAGTTAATAGAATAAATGAAGCTGCTACGGATATTCGAGGAGATCCTCTACAGTTGTGGAATGTTTGAGATTCCCTGCGTCGGCGTTGGCAACTTTGTATGTACAAATACAGGGTAGACATTTTGAACATTTGTATTTATTTTTAATTTTTCTTGTAATTGTATATGTTGTTTGTTAAAAATAAAAATGTTGTTATAACTAGAAAACAATTGTGAATCGGACATGAGTTTATTGGCATTTTTTACTTATTTTAACCTTCGTAGCACTAAGGGGGGTTGGGTGCGTGCGCACCCCAAATTAGATTTTTTTAGTATTCCGTGCTTAGTTACGCTTCCACCGGATCCGCTGTATATGACTTTGTCCTTTAATGTTTCGTTATAAATTTGGTGTATTTTTTTTATTGATAAATATGCAACAAAAACTGGCAACTATTCGGTGGGGTGCACACACACCCACTCTTGGTACTTTTGGTTTCTTATATTTCCGTGGTTTTCATAACGGTTGAACAGATTTGTTGATTGGTGTGATCGGCGGTAGATCTCTCTTTTGTCGTGGAGTGAACTGTAATTGTGTCAGAGCTTATTGTTTGCTACTTGTGCACTAGATGTCCTTTTCGTTATAATAAGATCTTCATAAAATAGCGTTAGTTGTTTTTTTGTCGGCGTTTGTTATGTGTATGTACTTGTAGTGTTATTGCGTGTGCAGATATATCGGTGAATTTTTTCTACAGTCAAGCCATGTGCTTGCGGTTTTGTTTATTGATCTAGACTATACACTAACATAGTGTTTACTGTATATTCCTGTAGTGCTAGACTTGTAAGTGTTATGGAGCCTTCTGCTAAACGTAGTCGATTTAGTGGAGGTTCGACATCAAAACATGCTTGGCTTACGGAGGAGCAGTTTATATATTATGCAGAACATATTGATGATGTTGATGATGATTTCATCATGGAAATATGGGAAAATTCTGATGAGGTAGAAGATAACGTGGAAATTGAGGAAGAACAACCTGATGTAATTACTGGAAACAATCCAAATGCAAGTTACAGTGAAGACCTTAGTATTGATGACGATATCGTTTGTTCTTTGGTTGCTAAATCTGGAATGGTATGGCGTACGAAACCATTTAAATCCCACCGCAGGGATTCCTCCAATGTTTTAAAAAACAAACATGGTTTAACGAATCTTAGTTCAGCCTTTTCAACGGTCGATGAAGCATTCAAACTATTTATTACCCCTGAAATCGTGGACGTAATTGTAACTGAAACAAATCGTAAGGCAAATTTAACTTACAGAGCATGGAACAACAATCATCCAGGCAAGAAGCGTCAATGGCTACCTTTAGATAGAATCGAAATATACGCCTACCTGGGGTTACTATTTACCCAAGGAGCACTTAAGGGTTGTAAGGAACCAATAAAAATGTTATGGGCCTCTGACGAAGCCTATTGCCGACCTATCTATCCTGCTACGATGTTCAGGAGCAGATTTTCACTGTTCACTGGATTTTTAAGGTTTGATAACGTAGAAACAACGGAAGAACGAAAATCCGTAGATAAGTTAGCTGCAATAAGAGAAATTATGGAGATATTTGTTACGAAATGTAAAACATATTTGTATCCAAGTGCCCAGGTATGCGTAGATGAGCAGCTAGTTGGGTTCTGTGGGAAAGCACCATTTAGGGTTTATATGAAAAGCAAGCCGGATAAATACGGATTGAAACATTGGATTCCTGCAGACACTGAAAGTGCGTACGTACACAATATGCAGGTTTATCTTGGAAAGGTCGGTCAACAGCCTGAAAAGGAACAAGGAAAGAGAGTGGTGATGGATATGCTGGAGCATTTACCTCCAGGCCACGGAGTAATTACAGATAACTTTTTCACTAGTATCCCGTTAGCTGATACTTTACTGAAAAAAAAAACTAACATTATGTGGTACTATGACAAAGAATAAAAGAGACATTCCGGGAGAATTATTGCCAAACACCAATACAGAAAAACATTCCGACCAGTTTTGCTTTACTAAACAACATACTGTGGTGTCCTACGTGCCAGATAAAAACAAATCTATTATTCTTCTATCATCTGAACACCACGATGATGCTATATCTGCAGAAGAAACGCACAAAACGCCACATATGATTTTGCACTACAATTCAACCAAGGGAGGTTTGGATACAGTGGGCAAATTAGCAAAGGAATTTACTACTAAGTAGAAGACCAATCGTTGGTCAATGGTAATATTCTCGAATATGCTAGACATTGCCGGAATAAATTCCTTTGCTATTTGGCTGCAAAAGCATCCAGATTGGGAGAAACAGCGATCAGATCGGCGAAGGCTGTTCCTGCTTGAACTTGGAAAAGCATTGCTTCTTCCCTCTGTGAAACGGAGCTGCAAAAATCCACGAGGACTGAACTTTACAGTACTCGGTTACATGAAGATGCTAGTTCCTGATTTACAGCTGAGAGACAGTAGACATGAAGTAGTTGAAAACACCCCCAAGCAGAAAAATCAAGGAAGGTGCTACGCATGTTCTCGAAAACGTGACAAAAAGGTTTGTACGTCATGCTATACCTACAACCGCTTGTATGTAATGACCACAGCAAAACTGTAGTTAATAAAATCTGCCAAGTATGCGCAAACCAGAGTGACTAATGACAATAAAATGTTGCGTATACGTTTATACCCTATTGTCGTTGCACGTTACTTTTAAGTTCACTTCTTTTCATTACTACAATTGTAAAAAATGTAACAATTTAAGATAAATGTCTTTGAATATGATCTGAAGCTGAATTTTGTTAAAATACGCCAAAACCTACAAAAAACGTTGGGGTGCGCACGCACCCCACCTTGCTTCTAAGCGTTCTTATTTCAGGCTTGGTGCTACGAAGGTTAACATCACCAATTACACCTTAACGTTTGGACCACACCTTTTGAATCACCCTGTATTTTTCCGTATGCAAGCTAAACGCGACCAGATCCAATTTTATTATTATATATTGCGCTAATGGAATAGATTGAGTCTATAGTCAGTGAT
Organism: Limonius californicus; assembly: GCA_014611495.1. Classification (NCBI taxonomy): domain Eukaryota; kingdom Metazoa; phylum Arthropoda; class Insecta; order Coleoptera; family Elateridae; genus Limonius; species Limonius californicus. Next base: position 6,637 of record JABXWE010019061.1, read on the forward strand.
TTTCAAACAATGGTTTATATTTGAAGATCCATTTTCATAAAGTAGCAAGAAAAGACATATTTTTATGAGAACTACAGTTGTCATTCAGAAACGTATATTGGCCAGATATTGGTTTCATATTGGATTTTTACAAAAAGGCGGAGAACTAATTTTAGAGATGATATAATCGAGTGTTTTTCAAAGGTAATTTGTAGCACAGTCGACATAAGTTCTGTAAAGTTGCCTTCTCTTGTTAATCTTGCTTGCGACTGTACGTATTTCAATTTAGCTCCCGCGTTTCAAAGGCTTAAAGACTTCTAAAAAATAAACTAAAAGAAGAAGAAAAATGCCTTGTCACGTTATTGAACAGCTCAAGTCACTGCGGTTATACTCGAGTTTAATTACACTCTAAGTGCTGTTCTCGGATGTTTGTAAACATTCGACTTCAGCCTGAAGAACACAAGTACTATAAAACATTTTTCTAGCTCTCATCCGACAAGTCATTTATTTAGCTGTTTGATTATTTACACGACCGAGCCTCATTATGCAAAATGGGGTAAAATCTGGTTAGCTAAAGTGTTACCTCTATTCCCAGCTGTTTGGCGTTGATTTTATTTCCCGTTTCGCTTATGAAAATGCGGTTGTTGGTGTACGCTGAAGCAAAATTATTTTAGCCTTTTCCACAGAGAACGTGATAATAAATACTCTGCTTAGTTTCAACTCGAAACATGAATATCGAAGAGCTTCAAGTAAATGAATCAGGTGTTTGGCACGAAACGTTCCAAGAGTTGTATTTTTAGAATAGAGGTGCTCTCTAACGCACGCACGCTTGAAGAAAGCTACAAAAACCTGTTATTTTCAGATTAATTATGCGAAAGCGTGGAAATATATCTGTACAGGAGAAAAAGCTTCGTGGAAAAAATTCCATTAATAATTCTATTCAAGTAGTCATTGCCTGCCATTGAAGGAAACTTCGAAACGAAACACTACTTGAAAGGAAAATCACAGGTGGTGTGTATTTCCATGTTTGCTCGATTTTCTGCTGCGTATGTTCCAGACGTAGCGTAATATATCGCCAAGGGACTTTGATGTCCCAAACTAGCAAAGGCGTCAAAGAGACAATTTATTTTAGCGCCACAGCCTTATAAACGTAATAATGTACTCTAACAACTAGTGCTTTCCACAAGGACAAGGAGCTTATGGCTGTTCTTGTACTGGTAAAGCCGAACTTGCTTATTTTGGAAATCTTAGATCAAGGTTCTAATTTTGAAATCCAGACCGAATAAAGTTGTACTGCAGAAAATTTTCATAATCTGAGGAAAACATCTCGATAGCGTGACAAAATTGAGGGTTTTATAATGAGTAGCATGCTCGTTCCCGCAGCCTTTTTAGATAATTTCCGTTAGAAATTTGAACTCAAGGAGTCTATTAAGTACCGTTTTGGCAACTTCCTTATGAAGCGAGCTTGATTGTAATCTTGGTGGAATCAAAATAAGAAAATAGCATTATATACTTATATTGCGTATTTATGTTAGTAATTATAAGGCAGTTAATAGATGACCTACGAATATACCATTTCTTGCTTCGTGATTTCAGGTAAATCATCTCAACCTACATTTAGTACTTTTAGTTTATGAAATCTATATTGTTTCTTGGCATTAGGGTAAGTCTTCATATTGTACAGATCTTAGAGGTATATTTCTATTTCTTTTGCAATTTGCTCTCGATCGTTCAGTGGTTCTCCATCTTTACCTTTTAATTTTACAATTTCTTCTCTTCCTATCGAAAGTTGTCTATTTCTAACCTTTGAGCCTGTATTATTGTTTATTGTTTCTTCTATGACCGTTATTCTGTATTTTCAAACATCGTTTGTTATTTCTCTCTGAAGAGGTTTCTTCAGATGTGCAAATTCCGCATTATGTTGTTGACTGTTTATTATTATGTTTCTTCTTCTTTCCATTAGGTTGGTTTCTTTACTTATTTTGCTCCGTAATGTCTTAAATTTACCAGCAACTCGTATTGCGCCTTTTTGTAAACTATTTGTCAATTTCAATAGTTCTCATTCTAATAGCGTATCTGGTTTCGTAACTCGCTTTGTAAAAAATACTAGAAATAATAATAGACCACATAACAACTGAAATAATAAAGGAAGGTGGAGAAACATTCATATAAGAGTTACAGAAATTATAGAACTTAGGTACGTCTGGAAACTGAGATATTCCAAATTAATGGAATGAGGCAGAGGTAGTATTACTCCATAAGAAGGGAGACACTACAAAGTTAGACAATTATACGGCTCTAGCCTGGCAATTATATAACATATTATGAAAATAATAACGAATAGATTGAACAACAAAATCACCCACGAGAGCAAGAGGGATTTCAAAGTGGCTTTAATACCTGCGATCATTTAATGGCGGTGCGACTGTTACTGGAAAAAAGCAATGAATATAACACTCCTGTATATAAGGTTTTCATAGATTGCGAGAAAGCCTTTAAATCCATCGAAATATGGGCAATTCTCCTCTTTTAGAGGCGACGAACGTTACATTAACATAATTAAATACATATATAAAATGCACAGTCGTTTGTTAAAATACCAGTACGTACAAACACTATACACATAAGGAGAGGTGTAAGACAAGGAAATACTTCTCTCCAAAACGGTTCATAACAGCAATGGCGGTCATTTAAAAAAAAACTGGATTGGCATAAAAACATAAATAACATAAATTGAGAATATTTGGAGTCGCCTGACTTTTCCAATGATGTAGTAGTTTTCAGCACTAGCTGCAAAGAATTACAGGAAATGGTAAATGATCTAAACTTTCAATCCAATTTAGTAGGCTTGAAAATTAACAAACTTATACAGAAATCATGACAAACAGTGGTGTGCAACATTATATTCGCATTTTGTTAGAAAATAAAGTTATATAGTATATATCTAGGACACCTAATCACAGAGATAAAACGAAGAATAAGACTGAGCTGGTGTGCATTCGGCATCACATACTCAAATTTGATACACCCATAATGCTCAAAAGGAAGTTATTCAAACAGTGTATTCTTCCAGTATTAACGCACGGTTGTAAACTTGGACCCTAATCAAAGATAAAGCAAGAGAACATTCAATTGCTCATGGAGCGATGGGACGACATATGTTCGGAAGATCTTTGTAAGATCGGAAATACAGTGAATGGATCGGAGAACAAACTAAAGTGGTAAACTGGGCTAGCCATATGCCAAGAACCGAGGATGGTTGGTGGACAAGAAAACTGGTAGAGTGGAGACCAAGTACAGTAAAAAGAAATGTTGGCAGGTCAAAAACCCGATGTAGAGATGAAATTATAAAAATAGCAGCAATGAAGTGGATGTCAGTAACGCAGGGATGAGTACAATGGTTTAAAATGAGAAAGGGCACGTCCAGGAATGGACTGATGTACGGTGATTGTGATATGAATTGCAAGTTCTGTAGGAAAAAAGGTACTAGTTTGAACACGAACTATTTGATAACGTTACATTTTTTTGTCAACCGTACAATTGGAGTACAAGATAATCTAGAATCGTATGAGACAAGACCAGCACAGCTTATTAATAGATTCAGTTTTCGTCTTTATTTTAAGGTTCAGGCTTGAATCCTGCTCCATCCTCACTATAGACATCTTGTTCTAGACCTACTTGTGTCACATTTCTCTACTGGAGCATATGTTGCATTTATTTTCAGGAATCGTACATCTTCCATATTTTCTGTGTGCTGCTTCTAATGCTCCGTTTCTTTATGTATTTTATTGTATGCTGAATGTATGTCCAGTTCGGTACTCATATTTTCATTTCTCATACAATTTCTCAATGAACTTTACTTTGTTAATCTAAAAACTTCATTTCAGCTGATTGTACATTTAATTTGATGCTGCGTTACTCTACAACATTTTAACTTTGTATCATGGTTGTGGCACACATTATTTAATAACTATTTAAATAATAATCAGAATAAAATAAATCAGAAGCCGCAAATGTGACTACGTGAATCGTTTGCCACTACTTCCAAAAATATCAAAAAAAAATTCATTTTTAATTTGTGCAATACGTTAGTTAGCGCGAACATACCAGTATCAAAATTTTAAAATCCTTACTTATAAATCATTGTTGAAGAAATTCACAAATAGACATTTACTCGACGAAAGTACTCTTCGGAAAAACTACATTTTTGAAATTTCTACGAGTACCATCCGTGAAGTTCGTGATATAATAGAAACTAACTATTTCTATTTTACCATAGATGAAACAACTGTTGCTTGTTTACGCTACCTAGCTAACTTACATATTTGTGTTTTAAATTGTGACAAACCTTGCAAATTTTTCCAATTAGCTTTCGAGAACTTAATAAATCCAATAACGTAACAATATCTATATTTGTAAATGAGGGCCTAACAAAATGATTTTTGCCAGAAGCTGTTCCTGCTGAAAAGGTAATACTAATGTTTTCTGATGCTGCAGCATACATGATCAAATCAGGGCAGAATTTAAAAATATTCTATCCAAATGTAATGCATACAACTTGTTTAACCCATGGTATTAATAGAGTTGCGGAGTAAATTAGAGACCAGTTTCCCACTGTACACGATTTAATAAATAATGTGAAAAAAGTGTTTCTAGATGTACCCCTACGAGTGCAGTTATATGAAGAAAAATTACCAAATACTCCATTACATTCTATACCGCTAATTATCAGATGGGGTACATGGCTAGAAGCTGTTCTTTTTTATCCTGATTATTTCGAAGAAAATAAGAACTTAATCTTAGATTTTGGAGATTCTTCAGTTGCAATTATAGATTAAAAAACTGTATTGAATATCCCTCAACTTTTCCAGCATTTATTAAAGCCAATTATAGTACAACGACTACCAAACTGGAATCCCAGTTCATGTCTTTAATAGACTGTAGGGTTTCAAATCTTTACACAAGTAAGTGGAATCCTGTTAGGAATCTTTCATGATGGCGGTATCAATTTAGACCCTAAAATTATTTTAAATTTATATACATCTGTTGACATTGAAAGGCGTGTTTGGACAGATAAACATTTGTTATCGGATAAAAGACGATCGTTTCTTCTAGACAATTTAGAAAAACACATTGTAATGAATTGCTATCAGAAAATAAAATACGCGAAAGGAGAAGTATATTTGTTGAAATAATAGTAGTAATAAAAATATCCGTTTCAGTTACCTGAAATTATCTATAATTAGGGAACAAATTAGTTAACTATTTTATGTCTGTAACAGTAACAGTTCAATATGTTAATTGCTTTTGATATTTTTCGATTTTATAGCAATAACTGTAAAACTAAAGGAATTTTGATTACATCAGAGAGTTTAATTCACAATAATTAAAATACATGTTTGTATATAATAGTGCATATTATATTCAAAGTACTGCATACTTTAGGTATTTCCAGTATATATGTATATCCGTGCTTTAGTAATTACAGTGTTTTCTATAAAAAGTTTACACAATATCACAATTGCTGTTTTGATTTTTCTTAAATAACTCGCATAGTGAAGGAAATATCTAATCATATGGAATTATCTTTATGCTATATCTGTAACAAAGCCACAAAATAATATTGTGTTGAATGTAACAATAAAATTTGTTATATGCTGTTAGAAGTCGTATGCAAGAAGTAAAAAAACTCGAGCTCTAATACTTCAAGTGCTTGAAGGCAGAAGCTGGAAAAAGTTATCTCAGACCATTAAGACAACAATCTAAGATTTTATTAGATTTGAATAGTTGATACTAAACATTATGTACTTCATAGGACTTCATAAATCTGAAATTAAAAGAAAAACAAATAATAACGGCAGTTTAACGTGAACGTGATCGATGAACTGTAAACTCATAATTTTCCAGTTCATCAGTTATTTAGCTTTATATGTGCTTGTAATTGATGAAGTGGAGACTTTTAATTGTATAATAACATGTAAATAAATAAATACGTTGATTCGTTAAAATAATATGCAAATTGATACCGATAAATAAACCAATAAATAGAAGTGTATAATTCACAATTTACTAAACCTCGATTTATTATATTACTGCCACTAACACTTACGAGGGGGTATTTAAAGTACTTAGCCTACCATATAAAACGCCACAATATTTCAAAACAAAATTTTAGTTTGTTCAACATAATCTCCTTTAAGACATTTATGATAACGTAAAGTAATTCTAAGCAATAAAAAAAATCTTTGTCTTGGTCTGCAAACCACTCCTTATTCTATTAACCCCACTAAATGTGAAGCCAAAATCTTCA
>JABXWE010019062.1:0-11267 GCA_014611495.1 Limonius californicus
AGGCCCTAATAAAAACTGAATGATTTTTTGCCGAACTTTCTAGCTTCAAAATTAAGGCCGCTACGATTTTTTGATGATTGCGACTTTAACGCCCAAATACTCACAAACCGTTAATCCGATTGACTACAAAATTGTTTTTTACTTTTTAAAGTAGGTTGCCTGCGGAGCCTTATAAGAATGTTTATAAATTTTGAGTTTAGTGCCCCGTTATTCAAAAACGGGGTATCAGATTTTTATGAAAATTCATATGTAAGGCCGTATGTAGAGTCTAACACAACGGTAACTTTTGAAAAAAATCCGAATAGGGAAAAAAAAATTGGACATGATTTGTGTTAAAGTATGGGAAAGTCCAGGCGAAGTGTTTTGCTAATTTTGATTTAATGACGTTTTATAAAGATGTTCAGATTCATAATTATTCTAAAAGACGACATGATGCAGGTACCTATATTGGAAAACGTGCGTGTGATAATTGTTATAAATAAAATCACTTTCATCTTCTTCGCAATTAGAACTTAACACGAATGTTTTTAATTTGGGCAAAACAAGTGTCTAAATCTCATGGATTTGGAAGTAGAGTTATGATTAAAACCCCCCTTATTCCGTATTACTAATAAAAAAATTTCTAAGGCGTCCCGATTTAAATAATTTTTAAATTATTATAAAGTAAATTAAAAGTTGACCTTGCCGACTGCATTAATCCAAGAAAACATGGAGGTACTTCATACCTACCAACACTTTAGCATCATTTACAATGTGTAATATCATGTCTGATGTAAACAAAACCTTTTTACCTGAAATGGAATGCTTTGGGGAATTTGAAATCTTTATCTACGTGCCTTATCTATAAGCTTTAATTTTGCAGTGAGACAAGACGTGCCTAGGTACCTGAGTTCTCACTCAGTTCATAATGTTGACAGGACGTAGCGCGCTGATTGTTACGACATTGTGACCGACGGTGGCGCCGTTGTTAGAACAGGTCCCACACTAACCCATAAAATGAATACATTGGCCAGACGTCTAGGTATTTATTAGCCTATGGTACTAGTCAAACAGTATTCAAAATTAAATAACAATTCGCGCTGTCACCACTGGATTGGGTGACGCTCACGCTACAACTCGCGGTGCTTCGGAGAGAATGTAAAACCGTCAGTCCCCCTCGGTTAGAGCGTTACGACACCAACTACCTCCAGGAGGGTGCCAAACTTCATTCGGGCTTCCTCGCAATCATTTTCTATACGTTAGTTATTTATAATAATAAACTATTTACCGTAACTGAAAAGACTAACCACGACATAAACGACAAAACATAATTTTAAATCGCTTTACTGCTATATTCCCACAAAAGTAATTTAATATACACGGTACAAATTCCAAATCACGCTTTCAACTGTCAGTTTGACCGCACACGATTGATAATTCATAGGCAGAACTCAAAATTTAAGAAAAACCCGGGAACTTTGAAATTGTTTTAGGCAAATGACATTTTAAAACGTTATCATAAGGTTTTAGGCTACCTTAAAAAAATGTGACTTGAATTCTCCTCCACATCCCAGAATAATTAGTGATCAGAGGAAAAATGACTTGTCAATGAAACTGCTAACATATGAAAGTAAAAGTAATATATAAAATATATTTAAAATCAACTATTTAAACCAAATTTCTTCCGCAGATACGTTTCTGCGACGAGTTTGAGAACGAAAATAATCGACAAAAAATAAATATTTCCTTCAATCACATTAATTAAATAAAACACCAGGAAAATATGAATTCTAATTTCAAAATACAATCCGTAATAAGGTATTGAGCAAATTCGGGATAACTGTAAATACGACTTACATGTAAAGTGAATTATATATTAAGGTGATCTTAGGCCGGCCTACGCATTCAGAACCTACACGAAGGTAATTGATTATGTCGGTCTACTAGCGAAATAGTATCTACTATAGGATGTTATAGCGACATAATACAGCATTGCACAATACCGGTTTTACAATTTTCTGACTGCAGGTCGGAATACAATGGTGTCTCAGGTCACCAACCGGATTTATAAGAATTTTTACTCATATTAGGTTTTTTTTTAAATAATAGTGGTGTTGCCAAAGATAACTCCGTGATTCCCATCCCATCTAGCTTATCCCGGTTCATCACATTCCGTACTATTCACAGGTCTAACGTGCCCCACCATTGAAAAACTTCATGCCCCAGACAACACAAACACCCTGGGAAAGTGCAGTGCTCGGGATTCGAACCTGAGAGACTTTGGTAGAATAACTCCGAAGCCAAGTCCCCTTGTTAAAGTTAAATTTATAATTTTCTGACAAAGCTTATTAAAATGGCAAGTTGTGTGGCACACGGATGTTTTAATTCCTCGAAGGAGAAAGTCGCAATGTGTATAATTATAACATTGTATTCTTATATAAAATATATAATATCTATAATTACTATTGCTATGCTTTCCTTTAGATTTTTTTAACGATCTACATTTTGACGTGGTAGTCCATCAGTTCTGTAACAACACTATTTTACTCTTCTGTGTGATATGTATCTTTGGAGATAGCATCTGTTTTCTATTTATTTATTTGTTTATATATTTATACAAACATATTGTTCATATTTTACATTCACATTGAAATTATTGATATTTACAAGATACGGTTGTCATACGAACATCTTCGACAATCGTAAACCATGTAGTGGAACTTCTCTTCTCTATTCGACGGGTTAGGTTAGCCTCCTGTCCGGCATACGTGGAAAGAGGGCTCATAGAACCTACTCCATTATAGGTAATTAACAGGCGATTGACCTATGGATGTTTAATTCTACTGCAATTATTAATGTTTAGCATTTCATCAACTGTAATCGCTACACAGGATCATTTTTGCGTTAAGGTAAGAAGACATATTTTATTGATGGTGTTAATTTGTTATAAATGTCAACAATATTAATGAAACACACGGTGTAAACACAATACACAATTTGCAATTAATATAATATAAAGGTAAAGAACGCTCTGCACTGGCATTAAAACCAGCCTCAGAGATGACCCTTGCCCGCATGCCACAAGAGCTACTTCTGAATAATATTCTTTGACTAAAATATCAACCAACAAACACTCCAATACTTCGGACAGGCCGTCTCGCAGACCATTTATGGGCGTAATTTACGATGTAAGGTGATACGTCCCTTCAACTTCATAATTCCAAGAATCAGACCAAAATCTTGCGTTGTTGACTTTGCGCTAACACGGCCAATCCTGACCTGTGTTTCGTTCTAGAAAAACCATTAATCCAATGCATTGTCATACATTCATTTATTAGCCGTTTCATTTATCAAGTCGAGTTTCACAGTTCTCCAAACATTTCAGGTCATATAGGTCCCTAAGCTGTCTTGTCACTGCAATGCTCAAGCACACACACTCTCACCAATCTCACAATTTAGTAGATACTCAGAGAATGTCACTCCGCAATGCTCAGCGGTCTCAAACTAGCCTTGGCATTTCGCATTGTTCAGGCGGTACTATAGGCTTGTTACCCAACAATACAACTCACAACATGGTACTCGGAGACCATCGACCTTGTCACTCCGCAATGCTCAGCAGTCTCAAACTAAACTTGTCATTTGGCAGTGCTCCGGGGGTACTATAGGCTTGTTACCCAACAATACAACTTACAGTATGGTACTCAGACGCCATCAATCTTGCACTCCGCAATGCTCAGCCGTCTCAAACCAGACTTGTGATTCGCCAGTGCTCAGGTGGTACTATAGTCTTGTTACCCAGAAATACAGGCGAAAATCACATCCTGGTAAAATTCCACAATATAAACAACAATCACATTCTGTAAAAATCCAAACAATGCAAACAGTAAACTCCTTCTAGCAAAATACCACAACAATACAAATTGAAAAGCCTCAATCAGCAAGGCTGCTACGCTTTAATAAACACTGGCGAGTACTTACGAAACAAGCCGGCCTCGGTGGTCTAGTGGTTAGCGCATTTGCCTTTAGATCCGAGGGACGCGGGTTCGAACCTGGCTGAGGTCGGCGAGATTTTTCTAGCGGGGAAAAGTCTGAAAATGCGCCTTCTGTCGGATAAGAAGTAAAGCCGTAAGTCCCGTGCCACTGTGATGTGTGACACGTTAAAAATCACTACTGGAGTTGGAATTACCCCAGATAGGCAAATTTCTTAGTTAGGGTGTACAATGGGCCATATGGCCTAAGTGCATAGTGATGCTTGGAAAACCGCGTCCTAGATCTCGCTCTTTCAAAGCAAGCAAACAAGCAAGCACTTACGAAAGAAACTATTAAAAATAAGGAGAAACAAAATTATACGATACGTTCTGAGGGCAAACATTTGGTGGTGCAATCGACATCGTTGGCACTCGTGCCGTCAGTTTCAGGAAAATAATTTAACCACGAGCAAAGACAGTCGTTTGTGGAAAGATATCGGCGACATGAAGGATTCTTCAATTCGCACAACGCACTAGTGTTTAATATCAGATTGTTTTTGTTTCCACATAATACTGTCCACAATCTGGGAATCAGGACTATACATGCGCGTGGCATAAAACAGTTTATATTATTAGCAGTACTGAGGCCGATCTAATAGTTAATTGTAATTTGTGCAACATGCTCTACCCTACGTTCCTTTGTCACTAATTGCAAAAATAGTTATTCTGTCGTAGAATATGTCACTATAGATGAAAAACTGGAACCATATATAGGACGTTGCAGCTTTATTCAGCATATACCGAAAATAAGCCGGCAGAATATGGTATAAAAATATTTGTTATGTGTGATTCTAAATCTTTTTATATCAGCAATCTTGATGTATATTACGGTAAGCAACCAAAAGAACCTTATGAAAAGCCAAATACTCCTACAGATATTGTATGCTGACTATTAGAGCCAATAAAAGGAACAAATAGAAACGTAACCTGTGATAATTGGTATACCAGCTATACACTCGCTGAAATGCTTTTGAAGAATAAAATAACATTAGTAGGAATTCTAGAAAAAAAAAACAAGCGAGAAATACCACCAGAACATTTACCCCAAAAAAATAGGGAAAGTGGAACATCAATATTCGGTTTCCAAGAAGATGTCACCATGGTCTCTTACGTTCCCAAAAAGAACGAAGCTGTGCTGTTACTTTCAACGATGCATTTTGATTCCTCATTGGATGAAGACACAAACAAACCGGAGATTATAACCTTCTACAATTCAGCAAAAGGAAAAATTGACACAGTGAATCAAATGTGTAATTTGTATCCTGTGTCTAGAAGAACTAGACAATGGCTATTAGCTCTCTTTTTGCGTTTTTGAATATAGCATGAATTAATGCGCAAATACTGTACAGATTGGTGGCGACTACTAGGAACATATGGACATGCACGACAGCCATGCCTTTACACTATGCACCTTGTTTTTTAAAAAGTAATAGTGTTACGAACCCAATTTCCAGAATTATAAATTATATTATTATTGCTTCATAGCTGTTGGAATGTGACTTCAATTATTTGCATACACAGGTGTGTTGCAAGCAATGAGCTCATTTTAACTCAGCATAATTAAAGCACATTTGATTATTGAATGAAGCAATGAAATAGGAATGCGCTTGATAAGGTAAATTAAACAATATTCATGTAAGAGCTTATGGGTGCAAAAATGAATTAATAAAAAGGCAACTTGAGAGTTGGGGGGGACAGTAAGATAGTAAGAAGAGTCCTGATAGTGAAGTGTTACAGTCAGACCAGGGTTGACAGTTGAAATTTAAGAAAGTTGTATTTCACCCCAACAATGGCTCTGAACATGTTTATCTTCTTGTAAGTAGTTTTTATATATTATTTAGAATAAGTGTAATTGTATGTATTAGAGAATAAATGAATACATTAAATCATTTTATCAAAGGGTAGTTGTTTCTCTGGCGATCCCGGCGATAAGGACAAGAGCTCCTTATCAGTTACGATTTAAACGTAACAATAGTACAGTTACTGCCTCAGTATGAGGGTTCAAAGAGCGACATGATCTGAGTGCTAAAAGATGCCAGGTAGATCCGCATGACCAAGATTTCGCTCTGTATAAACAAACAATAACTATAACAACGCTACTGTCAAGTCAATTAATGATTAGGAAAATAAAGGCACCAATATTATTTATTTAAATTAGGTACTCGTAATCAATAACACTGTAATAAACGTGTTATTGTTTTACAATCTAACTAACTAAGAATAAACGAGAGGAGTACCATGAAAATTAAAGTATTAAAAAATCAGGCTCTGCCAAAGTCTTAAACAGGGAGTGGATTAAGCGGATAAATAATAAAGTTGAACAAAAACAAATACTCAATAACACCCAAACGAATACAATTACAACATAATCCTTTATTATAAAAATTTGAACAAATTTCTTGTTTCTGCCAAACAGTAGCCCAAACCATTGTAAAATCTAGTTCTCTTATCACGCAGTGTTTGAGGAGCAACCGTAGCAAACGCTTCTTGTATTTTGATTTGTAGTTCGTTCAACGTTCTTGCCCTGTCCTCTATGAAACCATAAATTTTAGATTTAATATAACCTTACCGAAAAAAATCTTGAGGAGATAAGTCTGGAGATCGTGGTGCCCACAAGACTGTACCATGTGTTGCAATCACACGATTGGGAAAAATATTGTTTAAATATTCACGTACTGCCAATGTATTATGGGCAGGACAACCATCTTGTTGAAACCAAATTTCATCAAACTGGACTCCTGGTGTTTGACGCAAAGCTGGAATTACTTGGTTCTGAAAAAGGTTGAGATATTTTTGGCCATCCAGATTTCCTTCGATAAAAAAAGGACCAATAATATTATCGCCCAGCATGCACTCCAAACATTTAGTTTCTGTGAGTATTGGGTACCCCAATTATAACGTCTGCGTGGGTTATGTCGCAACCAGCAACGAGCAATTGAAGGATTGTGCCATCCATTTATTGGAAAGGTTGATTCGTCCGTAAAAAGAACGTTCCTTAGAAAATTTCGGATATTATGTGATTTCTTGAGTTTTTGACAATTTATAGGAACGATATCCGTTCTGCTTCGAAATCTTGAATACTGAAGTATGGTGCAAATTAACCTGCTCAGCAATCTGTCTGGAAGACTAGCACGAATTTTCTTCTACAGCAACACAAATTCATAATTCGTCAAGTTCCTGCTCCTCAGTTTTAGGTTTTGGCGTTCTTTTGTGGTTTTTGGGAGATAAACATCCTTTTTTCTCAAAATTCTGCACAACTCGGTGTATTGTAGTAGTGCCTGGGATGAGATTATTTGGAAAAACAACTCAAATAAATCACTTGTTTGACATGCCATATTACCGCTGTACATCCATTTAATAACGTGTATTTTCTCATGCAACTCATATGTATTCATTGTACCAAAAATAGATTTGACAATAAAATAAACCGACAGCGCCCTTATTTAAAAAAATATGTCAAGGTGCATAGTGTAAACGCATGCCTGTCGTGCATGCCCCTATGTTCCTAGTAGTCACCACCAACCTGTATAATGCTTCCTATACCGACTCACCACAAATTAGAACGGTATTTTCAAAAAATTTAGTGTTAGGTTTGTTGAAGCCGCATCTAATTGAAAGAGCAAAGATTATTGCACTACCAACTACTACAAAGGCGATCCTTTCCAAAAACGTCGTTCAGGAGGAAGAAGAGGTGTAAGAACGGTCCGTAAAAATGCGCCGCCGTTGTTCTATTGGCTCAAAAGTGAAAAGAAACAACACAACAATTATATGCACAACTTGTAATAAAAATTCCTGTAAAAAACATGTTGCTATTACGTATACCTTCCAAAATTGCACAACTGTTCATCCTGACTAATCAAAAATATAATTCGTGCAGGAGATTAATTTCCGTTTTAATAGATTAGGTATTGAACACTTGGTTTAGACTTTTTATACTTTAAAATTACGTATTAGGTTTCTTAAAGATATTTGTTTACTTTGGATTTTCTTGTATTTGTTGTAATAAGTTATGTAAAATAAATTGACACGACTGCCTAAGGGTTAATGAAGTTGAGATATCCTTAGTGCTGCAGATATTTAGATTAATCTGATTTTAAGAAAATTAGATACATCCTGACGCCAGAATTGTATTTATTATGTTTCTAAAGCTTGACATTTTCTCACTGTTAATTTGTTAAAACAGACGAACGTAGAAAGGCCGCATATTATTGTTGATCAGAAGCTTATTTTAGGTAATATTAAGGCATTTTGGTATGCTATTAAATCTATATTGTTACGAACCCAATATCCAAAATTCTAAATTAAATTATTATTGCTTCATAGCTGTTGTAATGTGATTTCAATTACTTGCACACATATTTATGTTGCTATTAGTGACGTCATTTTACTCAGCAAATTCAAAGTACATTAGAATAATAAATTAGGCAATGTGGAATAAGTAATACGCTTGATAAGGGTAATTGACTAATAACCAGGTCATTGCTTATGAGTGCAAAAGAGAATTTATAAAAGGACACTTAAAATTGAATTAGCGAATAGTAAATGGTGAATAGTTGGCAGTCGTCAGTGGGTGTTTGATAGAAGAGAGTGTTCCCAATAACAAACCTAGCAATGGCGTTGCACCTGTATGTATTATTGTAAGTAGTTTAGTATAATGTTTTAGAATAAGTTGTAATAGTCTTGTAGTACGTAGTAATTAATAAATTTAATCATTTTATATAAGGGTAGTTGTTCCTCTGGTGATCCCGACGATAAGGACAAAGGGCTCGTTATCTGTTACAGCCATAGGCGTAACAGTATAATGCTCGTAGAAAAGGTTAACTATGAGATAGTTTGGTCGTATAGCCTCTTACAATACACCTTAATTATTGATTTACAAAAAGTAATCGAAGACCCGACTTTTATTAAAAAATATAAAATTATAATAGCGATACTTTAAAAATACAATGCTACAGATCTACAGTAACTAACGAACACAGATATTTTGTACTATTTACAAATTATATTTAATTAAAAAATGAATATCCTACGTATAGCATAGACAAACTCGCTGGATATCTGCTCTATAATTTACAGTCAATTAGCAAATATAATACTAATTATCCCGAACCCAATTAAGAGAACCGTTCAAGTTTGCTACGTCAGAAGTCCAACCTTCTTGGACTACTTTACGCTTGATCTCCTACATCAAAGTTCTTCCACGTATATCTTGCACATTAATATAGCTAATCGATTTCGATTACGAACATTTTGCGAACCGTTCAAGCTTAACAAAGTAAATATTTTCCTCGATTGAGCTGTCCTATCTCCTTCACGACGACTTTACCAGCAGTTAATCTTAAGATCCGTAGTTATTACTACCTTTCCATTGACTACCTATATATTTGGTCTAACCGCATTACTACAAATTGTTCCTGGGATGAAACTGGCGTCGCGGCGTCCTAAATGTGCTCCTGCTATCCTGCCTGATGATCACATAATAATACCAACTTTATAACGCGCAGTATAAACTCGACGATAAGCGCCACGTGAAAATGTGTCGTAAAATACATGCCCTTATAGTACCATGTTGCGCTGTTGCTCTCGGAAAAAAGGATAAGATATTGGTAGTTAGGGGAAAATATACAACCTTTGCTGAATACAACTCAAAAACAGATTACGTTTTATTGGATATTAGGCAATATTCGAGTTTCTTCTTAAATTTAATGTGTTAGCCAAGTTCGCGATTTTCCGCTACGATGCAAACGGAAATAATTACATCGTGTCTCACGGTTGCATCTGATTTTCTGAACGTTAATAATTCGTGAACCTGCTTAATTACAGCTTTGATCTTGCTGAAGTGTGCTTCAAAAGAAGATTACATTCTTAATCGAAGACGCTACAAAGGTTACTTCTCAATTTATGTACTCACACAGAAATCCCCAAATTTAATATTTCCGAATTTTGAGGTCGATGCTCTTTATACCTTGTCATTCATTTTAATGCCGAAAGAATGACGATAAGGCGGCACTGGAGGTCTATCGGTTATTGCCAGAAATTGATTTTATAAATCGGTGGGATTAAAGGCGAGAGGTGCTCCTTTAATAAATATTTATTAGAGAAAAATGAAAAATTTAAATTTTAAGAGCTTAAAAGAAAGATTAATACTGAAATATATTCCTCAGTAGATTAAACCGTTAAATTTAATTTTCAGGTACCTAGTCGGTGAAAATATAAATTTATATTACGAACTGGTTTAATATTTCACAATTTCCGGAAATTTAATAAATGTAATGTTAAAATAAACAAAATAAGTGGAGTAGTCTTTCTTAAACTTCTTTATATATTTATGAAAATATACAGCAGATCATATATTCAAAACTAACCACTGAAAATTTGGGTAACACCATACGACTATGGTTAAACAAAAAATATATGCATGCTTTGCGTACGTGTTTAATATCACCCTGTATATCGGAGTACTACAGAGTTCCTCAAAACCGGATACTTACGCAATAATGGTAACACTTGGTTTATCAGTACAGAGTGAACAAGTGTCTCAATTTGAAGGAAACTCTGGTACCTTCATAGTCATTACGCTCGACTTTCAGTGAATTGCCCTAAATTAATAAGTAAAGCTTCAGACGTTTCTTATAAATCATCATTCAAAGCTAAATATACATATTTACTAAAATTTACAAAGCCGCCCCTTAACCCATTTGGCGCCAAAGGTTCGTATACGAACCCTGCGATTAGTGATTTTTTATAAACTAGTAATGTATAAATATTGTTAAATGTTTTATTGTAGTTGCATTCAGATACGTTCTATATAGGTAAAAAAAAATTGTTTTTAATTATTTTGAAAACATAAAGAAAAAAACGGCTTCATTAGTTTCATTAATTTTTGAAGATATTACATGGTAACACAAACATATTTTTTGCGTACACTTCGGTATCATATTTGAACTATTTTTTCGGTAAGATATACTAACAATATACCTGCCTTTTATTCAAAATAATAATATTCTACGAAATTAGGGTATGGGGCCAGTAAGCCGCCTCCAAAAGGAGTGGATTCGTATACGAACCTTTGGCCGGTAGTGGTATCAATGCCAGGTAGTACTTGGCTGATCTGTTAACATTGCAGAATAAGTTTATTTTTGTTAGTTAAGTTTAGATGCTTCAAGTGAGTGATTAATTACTGAACTTAGTGAAAATTTTGAACCATTGACAGTTGCAAATTTATAAAGGTAAGTCAAATTCTTTAAAAATATATAGTAA
>JABXWE010019064.1:0-10345 GCA_014611495.1 Limonius californicus
ATATGTGTTTCCTCCAATTTAGGTGTTTGTCCAGGTGAATACCGAGATACCTAACGCTCTCTGCTTGGGGTATTTGCTGATTGTTGAGCTGAACCGGTGGACAGAGGCCCCTTCTAGTGGTGAAGGTCACATGCGTTGACTTCGTTTCATTAACGTGTATGCGCCACTTTTTGCACCAATTTTCCATTTGAGACAGATGATTTTGAAGATACTCGGATGCCATAACAGGGTCGGTATGAGATGATAGTAGAACTGTATCATCTGCAAAAGTAGCAACTGTTGTTGTTTGCGAAGTGGGAAGATCTGACGTAAAAAGCAGGTACAGTAACGGGCCCAAAATACTACCTTGAGGAACTCCTGCGTTAATGGGGTGTAGAGTTGTGTGAGATTCTCCATGTCTGACAAGAAAGTTTCTATTGGAAAGGTATGACTTAAGTATTTGATAATAGTCTGGTGGAACCATACTTTTAAGTTTGTATAGCAGGCCTTCATGCCAGACTTTATCGAAGGCTTGTTTGACATCAATAAAAACTGCTGAGCAGTAGCGTTTGTTTTCAAAATCTTTGTTGATTATGTCTGCTATTCTATGTACTTGTTCTACTGTGCAGTGTTGTCTTCGAAAACCAAACTGGTGGTCAGGTATTAGATTGTTATCTATGAGTATTGGCGTGATTTTCGCAAGTAGTAATTTTTCGAAGACTTTTGACAAGACCGGCAGCAGACTAATTGGTCTATAGGACGATACCTCTTCAATTGGTTTCCCAGGTTTGGGATCGTTACCTTAAACATGTATTTATTTATCTTGTATTTGTATGTATTCTGCTTGTAAAGAATTACAAAATACTTTTGGCTTGGTATTAACTTGGAAATTAACAAGGAAATATCTTTTATTATTTAGATGGCTAAAATATTTTTGTTAGACATTTTTTAGAGAACGACCTGCCGTTATCTTAAAAATTTATTTACGTATCTTGTATCTATTCTCATTGTAAATAATTACAAAATACCTTTGGCTTGTTATAACCGTAATGCGAAATATAGTATATTAAAGAACTAGTTTCATAAGGCCTTTTCTTAACGCACGAGTCCAAGTTTGACGAGACGCGAAGCGTCGAGTTTTTCAACGGACGAGTGCGACAAGTGGTCTTATGAAACGTGTTCTTTATACTATTTTTTCTATTGAGGAAGTTTAAGAGTATTTTAAATAAATTTATGTAGAAAATTTTACGTCAAATCGATTACTAGGGAGTGTTTATAAACACTTATGACAGCACTGACAGGTGGCTGAAACTGACATTTTAAACTTTCAAATTCAAATCGAACTACCAACATCGTAAAAAAATAAACTAAAAACAGTACGATTATAGGCCTCCTTAACGTACTGTTTTTAAGCTAAAACAGTGCGCTTAGAACGGCTTTATAAAACCGAAATAGAAAAAATTTATTATAAAATTAACAAGGTAATAACTTCTATTAATTAGATGAGCAAAATATTTTTAGTTAGGCATTTTCAGAAATCGGCCTTTCGTTACTATAGAAATGTATTGTATTTACCTTATATCCATTCCGCTTGCAAGGAATTACAAAATACTTTTGGCTTGGTATAACCACAATGCCAAATCAATTTGTTAGGGAATTAACAAGGAAATAACTTTTATTAATTAGATAAGTAAAATATTCTTATTTAGGCATTTTTTAGAAAACGACCTTTGGTTACTATAGATATGTATTGTATTTGTCTTGTATCTATTTTGCTTGTAAAGAATTACAAAATACTTTTGGTTTGATATAACCACAATGCCAAATAATTTTATTAGGGAATTAACAAGGTAATAACTTTTAATAATTTGATAAGTAAAATATTTTTAGTTAGGCATTTTTTAGAAAACGACCTTTGGTTACTATAAAAATGTATTTTATTTACCTTGTATCTATTTTGCTTGTAAAGAATTACAAAATACTTTTGGTTTGGTACAACCACATTTCCAAATAAAATGGTTAGGAAATTAACAAGATAATAACTTTTAATAATTAGACGAGTAAAATATTTTTAGTTAGGCATTTTCTTAAAAACGACCTGTCGTTAGTATAAAAATGTATTTTATTTTACCTTGTATCTATTCTGCTTGTAAAGAATTATAAAATACTTTTGATTTGGTATAAGCATTATGTAAAATAAATTTGTTATGAAATTAACAAGGAAATAAATTAAATTAATTGCGTTAGTATATTAATTTTTATTAGGCTTTTTTTAGAGAATGGCTTTTCATTACTATAAAAATGTATTTATTTACCTTGTCTCTCTTCTGCTTGTAAAGAATTACAAAATACTTTTGGCTTTACAAAATGTAAAATAACGTAATTATAAAAATGTATTTATTTTTTCTTTGCAGGTTGTATTTCTTCTACTTACATAATTACAGAATGCTTTCTTGCGTCATATTAACAAAATGGTGTGATAAGTATGATAAATTTGGTATGAGAAAAATGTGGAAATAAATTTTATTTCTTATGTTAATAACATATTTTGTGTTGCATATTTTTAAGAAAATATCCTTCTTTTCTATACTAATTTTTTGTGGGTATCTCTGCTGCTTGTAAAGGATTACAAACTACGGTTTGTTTTAAATGAGCAAAATATTAAATACATTTGTTATTAGAGAAATGTGGAAATACATTTAATTCGTGATATTATCAAAATATTTTTTCTTGTACATTTTTCGTTGCTATTAATCTGTAATAACTTTTCCTTAGTGGTTTGTCTCCCTACTGATGTTTAAGAATTACAAAATACATACTTTCTACTTCATAATTTATCCATTTTAGCTGGTTATTTCTTGTGTCGGTTCTCGTTACCTGTGATTTGAATGGTAAAATGAGCCATAGATAATTCCGTTTTAATCACATTCCTTACAATTACCGCCTTGATGTAAAACCACCCGCATCTAATTTAATTTTGTATTATGAGGTTGTGACAGATGCGGATAATACCCACATTTAATTAACTACCTTTTAATCGGCTATTTCTTTGATTCATTCTCGGTCTTCTACGTTTTGCGATAATGGTTAATTATTTTCCACCAATGTGTTTTTTAGTTCATTTCACTTCCAACTCTCCTTATTGAGCTTATTCAGGGTATTATTTGCTAATTAAAGGGTAACGAAATTCCATTTCGTAATTTAGCCAATTAATTGGGTATTAAAGTGAGCCTTAAAGCTGGCTTGTTAGAATAAAATTGACAAAAGTTTCATTAAATATTTGCCGTTAAAGAAGGAAAACTATTTGTGTGGTTCATCAAAGCATGCGGAGTCTTTCCCAACGCTTTGCGAGTTGCTTTCATACGGTTTAAGAGATAAAAGAAAAAGTAATGTTTTATTTGGGAATAAGGAAATATATTTTATTTTCCCGCGATTGAGGCTTTGAAAAGAAGTGGCTGATTTGTGTTTATGTTACACAAAATATATCGTTTTGGGGAAATGTTCGAATCGCAACTATTGAATTTCACACAAGCGATATCGTTCATATTTTTGGTTATACATATATTATAAATAAAAATTGCACAAAAGACCGAAATGTTCTTTATTTTCCTTTCTTGGTCTTCTACGGCAAGTATTTGCGTTACTGCTCTCGTTCGGGGAACAACTGCGAGTGCGTAACCGGTGGGAAAAGTTGAAGCTTCCTCCTTTTTGTTGTATTCTTTCCTTCTAAATGTCAACAGCAAAACTGCCTAACCCTAATAAGTAGCTATTATATCCCAGATCGTTTGGTACATGTGGGTTATCAGGGCCTCACAGTAGGGACCCTGGCGCCTGCCACCCTCAGGCGACCTTAAAGACCCGTCTGCAGATAGGGTCTGCCCTGTATCAACGCCTCACATGCTTTATGTCATGCTTAAGTGCCTGGAATTCACTTTTTGCTTCAAACAAATTGTTTTTTGATGTCCCCGTAGAAAGACGTTAAACTATCTCGAAACCGTATACACTAAACGGTTGAAAATATACGACGGTACCCCGAAATTTCCTTTGAGGCGCACCCAAGGGAAACGATGATAACCCGGATGCGGTCATATTGTCTTACCCCATGTGTCGAGGACTTTGATTTTCTTTTTCTGTATTCACTTCTCCTTAAATTTACGTATTTTTAAATAACTTAATATTGTGTGTAAGTCTTGTGCACTTCGTTTATATTAATGATTCGGCAATTTGTACTTTTCATCATGGAATTAATTAGCGCATTTAATATCTAACTATTAATAAAAAAAATTGTGGCTGTAGTAAGAATTATACAATACAATTAACAAAACTTTCAATAAAGATTGACCATGGAAAATAAACTGTATGTCTGTACTTAATGGGGTAGTTTATAACTTTTAATACTATTATCAGAGTAAAGTGAAGTTGCATCAATTGTTTCTATACAGGAATACATGTCAATTATTACACTCAATTATATTTTTAGATTATCATATTATTTAACTTTTAGAAATATATTTGAATTCAAAAGAAAAGCAAGTAAGTATGTAGTAGGTATGTGCAGTGTATTTTCTATAATTTACTTTTATATTACCAGCCACTATTATATAAAATCCTTAATATAGACGAAATCATTTTCTAGATAAGGAAGTGGAAAACCCAAAGCGATGGTACCTAGATATCGTTATAATACAGACTATACATCAGTACCTATTTATTAAACATTTTGACAGAACGCGAAAAGAATCAATAATAGTTTGCCAAGTGTGCAAGTGCTAACTTTTCCTAGGCTCAAAAGCTTTCAAGAATCGTATATAAAGGTCGTAACCGCTCTGCATTCTAGTTTATGTATTTAGCAAGAAATATTTTGTAATTATGAACGAAAACCGTTTTCTCAAATGATGTTAACTGTCAAATAATGGGAAAGTAAAGTATAAGCTATGACTTAAATACAGAGGGTTTGTTTTCCATCGCCTAACTTTTTCTGAAACTTTTATTGATTCTACTGTATAATTTAATATTTTTAAATGCTCTACTGTTGTCAAAAGTTGGGAAATTTAAAAAATAGATAAAAGTGACTTCTAGAACCACATAATTTGAGCTACAAAAATATTTATGTTTCATGTAATTAAAGTAAGCTTACTGTAGTGAATTGATGGAGGAAAGAAATACTAGTAATAGGCATATAGTAATGTGGCCTAAACCTCAGCACATTAGACTTCTACGGTAAATGTCTGAGTTTCAATCCCCAGTACGAGAACATTTTAACGGCCGTTCGCCCTCTGACAAGCCAATAGCAAACCAGCAAGGCATACTGCCTAGTAAACCTTATCTGAAATAGAAGTGTTTACATTTCCCGTGGTTCGAAGCCCACGTTAAGCTGTAAGTCCTCTATGTCTGTGCTATTTTAGAAATCGCCTAAAACAGGCATAGGAGAGAAGACCGCTCCGTCTAGTAAAAGTCAAAACACTCGAAGAGAATGTCTATTTAATGATGTTACACTTCAAATGCAGTTTATTTTGGCCAAATTTTAACAGTTTGCAATGATTTCAGGCGGATTCGGCTCTGGATTGAATACTACATTGTAAAACTAAGTATGAGAGACAAATATTTCCATCAAATTCATATCTACATTCCCTGAACGTTAATTCACAATGCTAATCGCATTCAAGAAGTCAAGGTTCGTTTGGCAATTGCAAAATGCCTGTGCTATCCAGAAAACCAATTCGAATTATTTGCCGCAGTTAATTCGGTAATTCCGTTAGCTAAATTTACGTCCAGTGCAGCGGACCGCAATGTTATTGTCTCGAATTGTGATCTATATTCGTCTGAGAATTATTTAGCTAACGTAATTCTTTGAAGTATGAAATGTTATACATACATAGCGATAACATTTGTTTATATAATTGACATAACCATAAAAACTCATGTCTGAGGTTCGCGATCGGGAAAATCGCAATACGAGAGCGGAAATGGAAAACGAATCCAAGATAAACATTTTTGTAAAAACAGTTCTTTCCGAATTCTTTGAATCGCTTTACATTAAACTCTTGAAGATGGAATCCTTTTATCAAATATATCGATACTTATCTTTGCTAGAAGTGTATGAAGGAATAAGCGAATTTGAAAGCGTTTTTTCAAAAAGATCTGCCTCAGCATTTTATATCGTCTCTGTGCCGTTTACATACGCGTTTGTAGGACATTGGAAGGAATTATTAAGTGCTTTGTCTTACATTTTTCTCGTATACGTAATTTAATAAAATGTGGGCTTTCTACGTTCTACGGGGAAAAACCTAAGTGAAAACCTTAGCTTCGTCTAGCTTTCCAAGCACGTAAACAGCCCCGTTTGAAAAATTCTTAGAAATAATCGCGACACAATAACTTAAGGTTTCGTTTCCTGAAATGGAGGAAAAACAGAAACTTATATCTTAAACGCAAGCAAATAATACGTTTCCATAGCCACCTAATTCATTATGTATGCCATTTTGCCTATATATGAATATTACGCACGAAGTCTTTCCATATTGCATGCAAAAGAGTCGGTTCTTTTTCTAATTGCCAGTGCGATACAACCCCCAGATTTTAATTATTATGTGCAGTGAATTGTAATGAGGGGATTTAAGACGTGCCACTGAGGAATAAACGCTGCAGATTGGTTAAATCTAGCAGTGGTATATTTCGACGTCAATATGCATACAAATGGCTTAAATGAAATTCTACTGGCGCAACTAGAAAAGCCCTCGTAATTCTATGCTAACCCAAAACAATAAAACTTCGGACAATATGAGAACTTCTCATAGGAAGTGGTAGTTCAACTTTAAATCTAGAAATGGTGGATTTATGTTAATGCAATAGGTTGCATGATTTAGGACTTTATGTTTTCTTAGTTCTACTAATAAAGAAAATTTAAGAATTAGTCATAAAAACTAGACCAGAAAGAGTGTATTAAATCACTTAGTAGAGGGGCTACTAAAGTAATAATTGATCTTTCAGCTTGGTGTTGCTTGCTAGTAGGTAACGCATCCGAGATTGAAATAATGTGAAAACATTACATCCCCAGTGTCAAGATTTATCTGATCCTACAATCAGAACAATGTCAAGTCTTTGTCTTAATTTATCGTACATTGTCGATGTTTGTTGGCTGGAATTCGCTTTCCAGCACTCAGGTAGACGGCCCTAAGCCCCCCGACGGAGAGGTAAAAGAATACAATTGTTTGTCGAAGTAAAAATTACGTTTAATGTTTAATTTCCAGATTGCTTGAGGATCTTCTTAACTGTTTCCACCATAACAAAATAACTAGAAGTAAAAAATATTATATATAATACCAAATAGTTGCCTAGATTTTCTCATAATTCAAAAATTATGCGGCCATTTAGAAGACTGCAGGAAATTATACATCGTGAAAACGCAAAGGTGTATAACTTATATTTTGAAAATGCTATTATAAGAATAATTGTTTCAGTAATGTATGAAAGTTTCACGTTACATAGAACTACCATCAGATTCCTGGATTATGTATTTCTCGCACGTTACACTTTCACCCGCTAACGTAAAGAGTGTGTACCCAAGAACGGTTGCAATTAAAAATAAACGATCTTATTAGGATAGAGATCAAAATTTGAATTAAGTCGCCCTATAATACCGAATTAGTTAGCTTTCACCGAAAAAACATATGTCAAACTTTTTGGTTATTGCCAGCATACCGTATATATATTATAAACATAGCATCGAAAGACTTAAAATAGTTTACGTCACTTGAAAAAAATTATATAATTAGTATTTTAATTTTTAAATGTTTTCGGCGCTAACTTGTGACGTCATCGTTCTTTAACACATGACGCGTATTTTTTGTGTCTCTTTCGTTATTTAGATATTACATAGAAGAGAGCTTAAAATGCAGGGTTAGATTTTGTAGGGTATCGTTGGGAAAATTTCTGAAGATACTTATTAAAGTTGGAATCTGCTTGAAACGGCAAAAATGTTTCAAAACTGCTTGTATTAAAAATCGTTGCTTACAATCTCTGTAACAACCGCTTCCGCTTTCATTTTTTAAACTCTGCTGGTCTGGACTAATTTTAACAAACCTCCGGGTTTAAAAATTCATGAAAATCGAACCAACTGTAACACATATACATACTGAGTGCTCACGGCCGATCCGAACATAGGAAAATTATATGGGAAAACACAGTTTCCCTCATATTATCTTCCCAGCTTCTTTCAAAGAAGATATTTCGCATTCAAACTTTGGGTTACATCAACAACTATCAATTACAATCATTAAGCCATGATTTGGGCTACTTTAAGAAACGTATCTTTTTGAATTGTTAAATAACACTGCTAGTCAAACGGTTATGCTACCCGCTTCGCACGTGACACAAGACCCTTAGAATCCCCAACGGAGGACTTTTTAAACATTTTTTTGCGGGAAATGAATTTTTATTGGTATCATGAATATTGCAAATTTATGTGAATAAGTTAATATTTTGATTAAACCCGAAGGGCTCTAGCAGTGGGTGGCGGAAAATATATGTAATCTCAAAATTATCTCCAACATCAATAGAAACCATCGGATAAAAAATGGTAGGGGGCTTCCCTGGAGATTTAATCTTAGGTCTTTTTGCGTGCCAAGCGGGTGGCATAATCGCTTTTGGAATCTAACAGGCGGCCTGTGGTTACCTCGTATAAAAATTGTTCCACGTGACTAAAATACCCCATTTGAAAAGACATTTCATTTAAACTGGCTACATTATATATTCTTTGAGGCTTTCGCGGTTTCTCGAACTGTGAATATTATAATATACTTTCGTCATTTGGGTACTGCACGCAGCATTACCAGGTAAGGACCGACCTGTGGCTTGTTTGCCTTTACAAGCATTTGCTCTAGCTCTAGAAGTTTGAGCAATATTTGTTTGTAGGCCCTGTCTGCCTAAACAGGGCCGTGTGCTAAGATTATTTAAATCTTGGGGCGAACAAGGATTTGATCTTAATGTATTTTGTTCAAAATACCTCTGCTTCCCGGATTTGAGTTTAGTGTTCTATTCACTCTGAAGATGCAAGCTGCAATGTCTTGCGAAACATTACTTTGTATGGGTTCACAAACAGCTAAGGCATAAGCCGAATAAGTATTATTGTTCTGGCAAAGAAATACACTAAGATCAAATCCTTGTCCGTCTCAAGGTTTAAACAATCTAGGCACATGGCCCTGTTTAGGCAGGCAGGACCTACGAACAAATGCTGCTCAAACTTCTAGAGCAAATGCTTGTAAAGGTAGACAAGCTATAGGTCGGCCTTACCTGATAAAGCTGGGTGTAGTTACTAAATGACAACGCGGCCTAGGCCGAAAGTAAATTGTAATATTGATAGATACATTTTGCTAACGATTGTAATCGATAGTTATTGGTGTAAACTAAATCTTAAATACGAAATTTCTGTTTTAAAATAGCTGGTGACGTAATATCGGTGAAACTTTTTTTTCCTATGTTAGTTCCCTATGTTCGGGTTGATCGTGTACACTCGGTATATACTTACGGTGTTCCTAGTGGTTCCAGAGCGGATATATTCGTTAAAGTCTTAGGCCTGTATGATACGGCACAGAATTTTGTACAAACTTGAGTTCAGAATTTTGTTCTAAGTGTTTTTACGAAATTCTGTGTCTTGTCATACAGCAAAATTGTGTTAAAAACTGTGTACACAGTTCTGTAGATTCCTGTTATAAAACCTACAGAATTTTGTACAAAGTTAGCGTCGCATCGATGCACAAACGAGCAATTTTTAGTATTTATTAACAATCACAGAGGGCAGAGTTTTACAGAAATTTGTACAAAATTTTATACAAAATTCTGTGCCGTGTCATACAAGCCTTACAATTCTTAATATTCTGTGGGAGAAATTTAATAATATCAGAGACCAACAACAATTCTAGACAATTGAAGTAAGCCAAAGGTAATATAGTACTAAACTTTATCAATAATATAACCGTCTACAACTCTATATAGATGCATACGACGCTTATTTCGTTGTTGATTGCTTCTCCGATTTTGTTAGAGTCAGTCCAACCGTAAATCTGATGTGGAATTTAACACATCCTCTCTGAATATGATGCATGATAACAATCGTTTGACGTACATCACATATTGGAGGTTGTAAATTTTGTAGTAAATGCCCGTGGATATATGTAGAGGCGCAGGTGTAGTAAGTAGGGTAATATCCTTAAAAAACTGAATCGGGGTGTGCTTTAAAATTTGATATATTACTTATTGTAAGTTTTTTTCACACATAATGTAAATTACAATACTGACTTTCATTTGTAGAGTTTGTTGTAAATTAAATTAAACTTTATAGTATACGAGTCATATTGGCAGCAGGTTTATG
>JABXWE010019066.1:0-12477 GCA_014611495.1 Limonius californicus
CACCTAGATATCAAATTTTGTCTTGTTATTCCAAATAATAAAAATGTTTGCTGGTTAAAAGTTACTTTTATAGTGGTTTTCTTTATTGCTGGCTTTCCCGGCTTACGGAAAAACGAATTTCTTCCTGTCGTCTTACCGGCCACCTAGATATCAAATTTTGTCTTGTTATTCCAAATAATAAAAATGTTTGCTGGTTAAAAGTTACTTTTATAGTGGTTTTCTTTATTGCTGGCTTTCTCGGCTGACGGAAAATCGAATTTCTCCCTGTCGTCTTACCGGCCACCTAGATATCAAATTTTGTCTTGTTATTCCAAATAATAAAAATGTTTGCTGGTTAAAAGTTACTTTTATAGTGGTTTTCTTTATTGCTGGCTTTCCCGGCTTACGGAAAAACGAATTTCTTCCTGTCGTCTTACCGGCCACCTAGATATCAAATTTTGTCTTGTTATTCCAAATAATAAAAATGTTTGCTGGTTAAAAGTTACTTTTATAGTGGTTTTCTTTATTGCTGGCTTTCTCGGCTGACGGAAAATCGAATTTCTCTCTGTCGTCTTACCGGCCACCTAGATATCAAATTTTGTCTTGTTATTCCAAATAATATAAATGTTTGCTGGTTAAAAGGTACTTTTATAGTGATTTTCTTTATTGCTGGCGTTCCCGGCTTACGGAAAAACGAATTTCTCCCTATCGTCTCACCGGCCACCTAGATATCAAATTTTGTCTTGTTATTCCAAATAATAAAAATGTTTGCTAGTTAAAAGTTACTTTTATAGTGGTTTTCTTTATTGCTGGCTTTCCCGGCTTACGGAAAAACGAATTTCTCCCTGTCGTCTTACCGGCCACTTAGATATCAAATTTTGTCAAGTTATTCCAAATAATAAAGAAACTTGCTGTAGTTAGAATTATTTTTATAGCGGTTTTGTTTATTCCCACCGCCCCCGGCTGACGGAAAAACGAATTTCTCTTTGCCAAACATTTTGTCGCCTGCATATCAAATATTGTGACGATATTCCTAATAATAAAAACTTGCTGGGCTATTCGTATTCGTATTGTAATATGTATATCACGCCCCGCCGCCCCCATGTTGTGTAAAATAAAATTTTTGTGTTCCATGCGTTTCCTTGTTGTTCTGGAAGTAGTACATTTAATATTAATATTGTTGTAAAGGATAATGATTTTATAGGTTCATTACGTGCAGTATATAATTGCTCATTTATGACCACGGCTTTATTGAGCAGAAATCTTTGCTGGAAATTTGCTAGGATAACACAACGATACGCTGACATATTCTGGACCACAACATTATAAAATTATGTACTTTAAACCATTTACAAGGTCAACAAGTTTGGTAGTAGTAGTATTACCAAACCGAGCAGTCAGTTTACTGTCTCATTAATCTGTTCATTATTAGTATTTGGAAAACAGTATTGAGAAATTTTCGTCCTTGTCCATAATATGTTGGCATTTGCATAATTATTTCTTGTAATCCGAGGTGCGAAATGGGCCATTACTTCATTTAAACTAAACTTGTTGTGTAAGTTCAAGAAACATTGACGCAAACGTTTGACCAATAAAAACGATAGCGGTTTTTTATTTTGTAACTTAACTTATGGGAATAACGATTGTTTAACGACGAATTGAATTTTTAAAAAGCCTTTATTTCAAAAATATACAATTCGTCGGAATTCTACTCCATACAAAATGGAACTAAAACTAAAGCCTATTCTAACAGATTATATTAATTATGAGCAGCTGCAAGTCGAATTGACAATATTACGATAGGGCTTTATCTGCATCATATTCTAATCACATAACTCCTCCATGCCAAAAACCTTAAATATAGTGAAGCGATATTTAAGTTTTGCCTTGCAGCAAAGATGGATTTGATAAATCATTTAAAGCAATTGTTTCATTTTCTGGTTTTTGTAATATATTCATTAGCTTTGTTTTAAAGGAGTCACGTTTACAATAAAGATAAACAATAGTACATAACGACAATTAAAATTACAATAACAATACCTAGAGAGTTAAAACTTATGTGTTTATATTGGATCGGTGCAATTTTTTCAATATTTCTTTTGTTAATTTTGCTTGATTTTGGGTAAGACTGTGAACATTAATCGGTAATAAATCGATTTTTGTAACATTCAATTTAGTTGAGGGATTTGTTTGCAATTTTCCAATGAATGAGATTTGAATTTGTTTTTCTTCCACGGAAGATGATTGAAAAGTGCTCAGAATTTCATTTTAATTTATTAATACCGAACAGTCGTTAGTAATATGTAGCAATATTGATCCTACGAGTAAATTTTTCTATTTAGAGAATCTGTACATTTTATATCAATAACAGTTTTGTTAGGAGAACTAATGATCCAAGTAGATCGATTTATTTTTATTATTTTGGTGGAATATAATTGGAATAAAAATGGTTGACATGTTCGTTTTTTTTTTAAGGTTAATACTTGTGTTTCACATAATTTAGAAGTAGGCATTGAAAAATTGTTGTTATGTCAACAAAAATAGTTAGAAGTGGTGATTTCCGTACAATGATCGTTTGTCACGAGAATTCTAAATTTTGTGTTAAAAAGGATAGTGTTATATGTAGGTACCGTGAGTTCAAAAAGTAATTACATAAGGGTTGGCCATGGAATAATAAAATAATGTCTAATGTAAGCTTTAAAATTCATTAACTGTCATCACTGTTGTTGTTGTCATAAGTTTATATTGAAAATTCAATTAAGTTACAATTATAATGGTTTTTACAATAGAACACAAAACATTTATGATTGAATCATATTTTCGAAATGGTCTTCGAGAGAATGGCGAATGGATTTACAGTGCGGTGCCATGTTTAGAGGAATTTCGGCAACAATTTCCAGATATTGCTGTCTTTGAAGGAGATTTTTACAACGCACTTAGAAGATGTGTTGATGTATTCCGAGATACAGGGAGCATTACTCATAGAGATAGAGCTGGAGGGCCAAGAGTTCATACGCAAAATACAGTTGATGATGTTCGTCAACATTTGAACGAGCAACCCACTACTGAGTTATCCAATGATCACAGTTGAAAGTAACTTCCTGGTATAAAATTCACAATAATAAGTGTGGGTATACGTGAGTATAGTTCAGCCTAGTTGGGTTTAATTGTTCTTCTTCACAGTCAGTTGAATCAATAGCCTGATATGTACAATTAATTGCTGTATCCTTCAGAATTATTATTATGTATACTAACCTGTACTACCACTTAATATTTCTTTGTGAACTTTATAGAATACAGAGTGTATTATAATGAAATTTTTAGTGGTGTGTCATAAATTAAATTGTCTTGTATCTCAGACTTTCCCTTTGTTGTTTAGTTACAATGAGTGTTATTGAGTTTTTTACAGAATTCTTATAAAATAGGCACCCGCCCATTGCGTGATATTTAAAAGTTCAATCATGCAGCGATACTGAACCAGCAGATAATTCCTGCATTGCATTCTTATTACCATCATTGGTGCAGTTAGAGAAGCCTCATAAATAAAAAAAAAAAATACTGCACTACAACTAGTTGTGCATTTTTTGATCCTTAAAATTTTCGATTAGCTATAGATTTCCGTTGTATAACTAAGTCGTACATCAGGAACTGACACACAAATAACTAGTTTTATTGTTAGCAGCATTTAATTAAGTCTGTAAAAACTTGCCGTGTATGTTAAGTTCTTCTTTTTTCCAAAACGTGCAAAGGTTGCAAGACCAGCAAAAACATCTAAGTGGACAAAAAATTGGTTTATATACTAAACCTGAGAATCATTAATTGATATTTTCATAATCAATAAATGGATTTAAGCATGGTTGAGTGTTAAATATGCATATCAATTTTATTAAAAATTTAATTATGTATAACAGATATGTTATGGAATTTCCTGATAATACAAAATTATGAACCCACATTATCCTGAAATAAATTATAGTCTGAGAACGGAAATAGTGGTTTTGATAACGAAAATATCGAATAATGTTATTTAGAAAAGTGCCACATGTGTTAAAAATGTGTTTGATATTATAGGAATATTCATAAGAAACTTCCGGACGCCTTATAGTATATTAAAGAACTAGTTTCATAAGGCCTTTTCTTAACGCACGAGTCCAAGTTTGAAAAACGAGACGCGAATCAACGGACGAGTGCGACAAGTGGTCTTATGAAACGTGTTCTTTATACTATTTTTTCTATTGAGGAAGTTTAAGAGTATTTTAAATAAATTTATGTAGAAAATTTTACGTCAAATCGATTACTAGGGAGTTTTTATAAACACTTACGGCAGCACCGACAGGTGGCTGAAACTGACATTTCAAACTTTCAAATTCAAATCGAACTACCAACATCGTAAAAAACAAACTAAAAACAGTACGATTATAGGCCTCCTTAACGTACTGTTTTTAAGCTAAAACAGTGCGCTTAGAACGGCTTTATAAAACCGAAATAGAAAAAATAAATTGTCATATATTTTTGTATTTTAAATTCCTCATCCATGAAGATTATAAATAACATAAGGTTGTGAAGTTTAAAGCTAATTTGAATCATATTTTCGAAATGGTGTTCGAGAGAACGGCGAATGGATTTAAGTGCGGTGCCATGTTTAGAGGAATTTCGGCAACAATTTCCAGATATTGCTGTCATTGAAGGAGATTTTTACAACGCATTTAGATTTAGAAGATGTGTTGATGTATTCCGAGATTCAGGGAGCATTACTCATAGAGATAGAGCTGGAAGGCCAAGAGTTCATACGCAAAATACAGTTGATGATGTTCGTCAACATTTGAACGAGCAACCCACTACATCACTACGTACACTTTCGCAAGAGACTGGTTTATCATTAGGAACTTGCCATACTATTGCCAAAAAAGATTTAATGCCGTTCCCATACGAAATTCTTGGCAGGAAATGGAATTAGTTGAATATATTGATATTCCAGAAATGGTTTTATAAGGGGGATCTCATATACACTTCGTTTCATATGAAATGCACCACCCATTAAAAATAAAGGTACGGCTTTGAAACTTTGCTAAAATAATTTTTCATTATTGCGTATGAAATGATCAGGTTTTCATAAAAAAAAGATTAACAATTATAAGAAAAAAATAACAACAACGAAAACAAAATTAATAATGTATAACATTGCCATGAACAGCAATGCAAGCATTTACTCGACTTGGCATGCTTTCTATCAAGTGGTCTATGTTCTCCTGGGGTATCTCGTTTGGTGTCTCAGCTCGTCTAAGTTGTTAGGAGCTCTTGGCAATAATGTTAGTCGCGGCCCATCATGTCCCAAAGATGTTCGATCGGTGATCGTGCAGGCCAGGGCAATATTTGCAATTGTGCTTGTTGGAGGTACGTTCTGGTAAAGTTTGCAGTGTGTGGACGTGCGTTATCCTGTTGGAAAATATCGTTTGGCAACGTCTGCATGAATGGTACTAACACCGGTTCCAGGACATTATGAATATAGCGATGAGCATTTAAAGTGCCTGGGACGAACACAAGAGGTGATCTTCTACCGAAACAAATCGCACCCCAAACCATAACTCCATTTGTTAAAGCTGTATGACGTCTTTCAACAAACTAGATTTCGTCTTTCTCCTCGATATCGACGTACCATTTGCCTATAAACTAAATCTTGATTCGTCACTGAAGACAATGTCGTTCCATTGCTGATTCCAATGCTGCCGCTCTTGACACTAAGCAAGCCTAACAGCCTTGTGATGTGCAGTTAAAGGGAGCCGTTGGGATGGACGGTAGGATCGCAGCCCAAAAGAAGAGATTCTTCTGTAAATTGCCGCCATTGACATGCGGCGGTGCAGAGCTCGCATCCAGTCTACAGAAACAGACCTTGTTTAAAAGCGGTCTCGTATAGCTATTCTTCGAAGAAGTCGATATTCACGAACATTGCTGCTACGTGGAGGTCTACCAGCTGGACGATGTCGCTGAATGCCTTATTCTGACCAAGCAGACCATATTCGTGCAACTGTAGTGTGGCCCCCCTTCTACCAATTTCACGAAAAGAAAGTTCAACTTCTTTCATGCCGATAATTCGACCTTTATCCAAATCAAAAATGTGGTTGAAATTTCTACGTTCTCTTACTGGAGGCATTTTAAAACATTAATTCTGTCACAAAATGTAACAAAATCTCGAAACAACTAATTAATGTTTATTAGATATTGTTTTGTTTCTAAGCAACAAGTTGATGAGAGACAGCAGACGAACACCACAACCACTTGATTTTTTTAATGGAAATAGTGATCATTTCATATGCAATAATAAAACACTATTTTAGCAAATTTTCAAACACGTAGCTTTATTTTTAATGGGTGGTGCATTTCATATGAAACTGAGCATTTAAAGGTAAAAGTAATATTATTTTGATCGGCTTTTATCTAGATTAGTGATTCGTATAAATGCAGATTTTTATAATTAACCGGATACGGTAAATCTAGGCTTCTTTTGACGGTTGTTTGTAGTTTTTGTAAGTTTTCTGAAATAAGTTCCAAAGCGGATAATAATTCGTCATTATCGATTAGATATACATATAATTGGTGAATTTTGGCATGTTAGAGAGGTTTCAAGGTCTGAACAGGTTGATATGAATAATTGTAAGGATTGGATCGATTGGTCCAAAACAGCAAAGGTGGAAATAGTTCCTAAAATTTCTCTAATTTCTAATTTGGTATCGAGAATAATTTGGTTAAGATATTTATTCAAAAGTTTCTGATTTTCAGCAGGTTTTTAATGTTTATAGTATCCGTTAGTATTAATGCTTGTTCTTGTAGGACAGTCTTGTGTGTCAGTGGATTTAATTAATTTATTTATAAGTTCGCCATATCGTCTGCCTTCTTCTGCATTAAGATTTCCGGTGAGGAATTTTATTATTTCGCCCAGTCCGTCAGCAGTGCTTCTTTTTGATTTATGTTTTAAATAAAGTTCAGGGAATAATTGATCGATTAATCGGTCGGCTCTATCTAGTACTGTTGTATTAGTAGTAATTGATTATTATAATTAATAGCAATATCTAATGTAGTATTAAAAGATCTATGCGGAAACAGAAAATACTTAGTATTTAGTATTGAAATGGCATTAAGCAAATTAGTTTTAAGCTTTTATAATTATATAATAAGGGGTTATAATCTAGGGTTTTGATCAAAGTCCAGGTACTTTCTTTTATGAGAGCTTTGCCTTTAACCAAAGGATAAAGTCCGGGGTTATCTTTTAGATCTTTAATTGTTACGTCACAATGGAGGAAGGTCTAGGTGAGGATGATGATGCCTAAGTAGCACAGTAAACTTGGGCTAATATTGGCTCTGTTATATTGGCGATATCTCTAAATGTAACGTTTTTTTTATAGTGGTAATATATTGCCTACCCAGATTTGGCCAATATATATAATCTAGTTAGGTAAAATATCTGCAGAATGTATTGGTGCCTTGTTGGTCGCTCTTGTTGGTTAGATATTGGCTGCCAAGGTATGACCAATATTATAATATCTAGTTAGGCAAAATATCTGCAAAGTTTAATGGCTTATTGTTGTTCACTGTTGTTGATTATATATTGGCTACCAAGGTATGGCCAATATGGAAAATCTAGTTAGGTAAAATTTCTACAAAATTGATTGGTTACTCATGGTTGTTTATATATGTAATATGTAAAATCTACTTAGATAAAATATCTGAAAAGTTTAGTGGCACTTTGTTGGTCACCTTTTTTGGTAATATATTGGCAGTCAACATATGCCCAGCATAAAATACTGGCATTACGTAGTTATTGTATAACAATCATGCTTCAATTTTGGGAATGAATGTTAATTAGTTACTGGACACCATTATATGCCCAATATAAAATATTATTATTCGCTGCTTATTGATCGTTAATATTGGTGCACTGTGTTCTGCGCAGTTTGCGATAATTTTTTATAAATATTTAAGAAATTGTGGCAAACTAAGTAGAAAACAATTTACCGCGTGTAAAATGTAGGGCATAATGTCAACTTTAGTACGTAATAAATAATAATCATATAAAAAATAGCATTAAAAAATGTGGTTGTTTAATTTCAGTTTTTCAATATTAAGTCTTCATACGCTTAGTTACTTCGTTGCTGTGGTAACCAACTTTGGCTTTTAATTAAGAGTCTGTTTTCACGCCTCTAGATTCAGCAACTACTGGTTCTTTTTCTGGTAGTTTTGTTAGGGTTACATATCAAAACTTTTGGTTGAAATATATATTGAAGAACATAAATAGTAGGTACATAAAATCTTATACTACATTATTTTCATTCTGTACTATCGCGGTTTTCTCCTTTTGCGTCCTCCATCACGATCTTTCGCTGTGCACAAAAAGGTCCTCACCCTTTCCATAATGGGGCATCGGTAATAGCTGGAAACATGGACCTGAACCTGGAAACCAGATTTATTAAAATCTTCTATGTTCGGATTGGTATTGCTAGAAAATTCACAAAAATTATTTCGTGAGGTAGCGTTTTCTTCAGAAGTGTTTGTGATGTAATCATCTGGTAACGAAGCATTTAAACAGTCCTGATAATGCATGGGGTTTTGTAAAATAGAATCAGAAGGTTTTGGAAAATGCGATTCAATATTATTAGATGTGGTTGGACTACTGACTGCAATTTTGGCAATAAAACTTTTGTATATGTTATTTAATTTTCTAAGTTTGCGCACTCGAAGAGTAGACATCTTTTTCTATAAATTATGCATAAAGTAGCAATAATACATATACTAAATATAGTTTATACCTACTTGCAATAATAAACAATGAATACTTTCCACACAATTACTTACAGGCAGAACACTCTATAATTAATTCGTAGTATACTATAATAAGAAAACGACTGTAGAATTAAACTGTTGCTTGACGAACACTGAACTGAACAATTGAAATACGTTTACTCACAAAAAACTTAAGATATTACATGTCATATATATTGATTATCAATTATGTCCTGTGTGGGTGGGCCGTTGTAAGATTTGGTTCTCTTCAACCCTGGGCTTCCTTCCTTCCTTCTTGTTGGTTGTTGTTTCTGCTTCTGGGCGTGTGAATTGGGTTCTTGCTTCTGTGATTTCTGCGTTGGGATGGTATTTGTAAATTAATAAGAGGTGGTGGAGTATTGACTATAAGTTGAGTTTTAACAATGCTCACCGCATTGTGAGGGGGGTGTTTTCGACAAGGTCGAGGAGGTCGTCTGGGAGATCTGGATACAGACTAGATAAGAGGGCTGTGGGGGGTGTTTCAGTTTCCTGCGGGGTTTTCTGGGGATACGGTATTGGCGTCTGGGAGAAATTCGAAGGGGTTATTGCCGTTGATGGTACGGGTGATGTAGGATTTTTGAAGTTTTTGGAGGCAGCGGCAGATGGGAGTGATGCCTGGGTTTTCATGAATTAATATGCTGGGGTATCGGAAATCTAACTGGAAAAATGGACGGAAAATTTGTCGTTCGCATTGGCTGATTTGTTCTAGGGCACGAGGGCGGAGGGAGGCGTAGATGGGGGCACGGTATTCGATTATGGGGCGGATGAAGGTGTTGTATGGTGGAGGGTGCGAGAATTGCAACCTTGAAAGCGTCCTTGGATACGACGGAGGAAGTTGAAGCGGTTGCGAACTTTTTGAGGGTTTCCCGGAGGTCTGGTAATAGAGAGCAGGTTTGAGAAAATGTGATTCCAAGGTATTTTGCTTGGTTTGAGAGGGGGATTGGCTGATTATTGATGGAAAGATTGATGAGATGGGGTTCGAAACGTGGATTCCTGCACATGTTGGGGGTGCCTGAGAATAATAGAAGTGGATTTGTCGGCATTAAGTTTTATCCGCCACTTGCAGGTCCAAGTGTGGATTCTATTGGGGGCAATTTGGATTTCTCGGGAGGCTAATTCAGAAGTGCGTTGGGAGGACCAGATGGCGGTGTCGTCGGCGAAAAGCTTGCTTTTGGTTCTGGCTGGATCTGAGACTGGAACGTCGTGGGAGTATATGATGTAGAGTAGGGGGACAGAACTGCTCTATGGGGGACGCGCGAGTGGAGGTAGACAGGGAAAGAAAATGAGTTTTGGACTTTAACTTTACAGGAGTGGTTGTTTAGAAATGAGTCCACCAGTTTGATGAAGGCGGGATTGAGATTGAGGGCGATTAATTTGTGGATGAGACCGTCGTGCCAGACCTTATCGAATGCACGCTCTATGTCGAGAAAAACGGCAAGCGTAAACGGGTTGGCATTTTTGGTCGAGTCATGTGAAGTTCCATGATTGGGTTTATGGTGGATCGATGGGGTCGAAAGCCAAACTGTTTGAGGGGGGGGGAGGAGATTATTCGATTCTAGGGTTTCTCTGAGGCGGGAGGCCATGATTTTCCTAGGATTTTGTCCATGATGTTGAGAAGAGAAATGGGTCTATAAGATGTGGGGTTTTGGGGTCTTTGCCGGGTTTGTGGATCATGATTGTGGAGTCGTTTTTCATGAAATGGGAAAGTACGAAATTTGCAGACAAGAGTTGTATATTGTTGAAAGGGCGTCGGTGGCTGAATCGGGAAGGTTTTTAAGAAGTAAGGGTTTTATTTGGTCTGGGCCGGGTGCTTTGGTATTTGTTAGGGCTTTAATGAGGGTTCGGATCTCTTCGGGGTTAGTGGGGTCCATCAGAGAGTCATTTTCGGGAAGTGGGTCGTTGGGGGGATTTAAACGAAAATAAGCGGTGGAGCGAGGTATTTGGTTGAAAAAGCGTTGATTGAACGAGGGATCTTCGGGGACTTGGTGGATGTTTTGGAGAGTTTGGGCGAAACAATTTGCTTTATCCTGGGGGTTACTTAAAATGGTGTTATTGGAGTCGAGATGGTGGACGGGCCTTGATTTTTGGCCGGTGAGGGATTCAGATTTGGCCCAGAAAGATTTCCCGTCTCGGTAATCAAGAGATTGACAGGAGTTGGTCCATTGGGTTAAACGGAATTCGTTTATATCGCGGCGGATTTGTGAGTCAAGTCGGTTGAAATTGGTTTTGAAGATGGGGAGGCGAGTTTGGGAATAATCATGACAGGCGCGCTGTTATTGGCGCATGAGGCCAAGAATGCGTTGGGGGAGGGGAGTTCGATGTTTGGGGATGCGTTTACTCGGAACATGGAGGGTTCTGGCTTGAATTATAAGAGAGGTGAATTCTGAGATTTGGTCTTCGATGGTGGCTGGGATTTTTGTTGGAGCAATGGGGGCAAGATTCTGAGAAATAAATTCTTGAAAATTGTTCCAGTCGGCATTGGGGTAGTGAAACTGAACCCTGAAAAGTTGATATTTAAGTAAACTGACTAATCCTCCAACACGGCACAGGTAGCAAAACGTGCCCTTTCTTCTAAAAATGTCAGCGGCGTCGCCAGTAGTGATACTGTTTTAGGGTTCAAGGAACATTTGCAACTAAAAATAATAGAAATTCGCTTATTTCCTAAAATTGCGGGATTTTTTAAGGTGTTTTTGTTCTAGTCATTTTTATACAGCGGCACATCGTTATTACCGAAATTTTTTGTTCTTCTTATTTATGGGACTTTTTAAGGAGGATGCTTTTGAAGAGCATTTATTATGGGTTTTTTCCGATGCTAATTTTCTAGTGCTATTTTCCGTTCTATTTTCGTGGCATTTTTAAAAATTCTTGTCGAGGTTTTCTTCTGGTTAGAAGGTTTCAATCAAAATACCCTCCAGAAATGTCGGTTACGAATTAATAAAACAAAAATTACAACTTAATAGAGTAATTAAACAATTTAGATTATCATTTTATTTTTAATTTGACTAAGCGTACTGAATTTGGCAAGGCAGTTTAATTCTAAGAAGTAAAATTAAAAAAAGTAGAATGTATTTTAGTTCGTTTTTAGGTAACTTCTGGTAACAACTGGAACTAATACAACCATTGTCATTTGGGAAATTCTAAGACAAACTTATTTTGCTTACGGCGTTTTATCTAATATTACTCATCTCTTTGAAATTTCTATTAAGAGGTACCTACTGGTTTTCATTCATTGAGTCTTATGACGCGCACAGTTTATTTTTTGTATTTCTTCGCTATTCTTGATTTTATACTACACCAATGAAGTTACAGATATTTCAATGAAAAGGCTGGCTTTTACGAAGTCTGGAAATTTCCCTAATAGGCGAATGACATCAGTTCCTTTTAATTAACTACGGGCTTGGAAATACCACCAGTACAATGAAACTTAGACGGTTTACGATTTATGGCATTTCTGCACCTTTGTTATAAGTTTGTGAAAATGCAGCCTAATATGCCATATTATTATATTTGTATATGGCGTAGGAACTCTGTCTGTTTTTTTAATGTATACGTCGCTATTTACAAAAAATAGGTTATTCAACATGCGCAACAAGCGTTAAAAGTCGACGAATACTTTAAAATATGCGTAAAAATGGCATAACACATTCAGGTACAAGACATTTTGCTAGTACCTAAAAATGTCAG
>JABXWE010019070.1:0-29510 GCA_014611495.1 Limonius californicus
ACCCACCCACAGACAGACATTTTTTAAAAACCACTTTTTTGGGTTCCTAGAGACCCAAAACGGATATATCCGTTAAAATCTCGATTTCGAAAATTTTCATGATTTCAATACTTACCCTATACCTATAAGGTATGGGAAAGTAAAAAAGCGTTAGAAAACTGCCAATTGTTAGTAATAATTTTACGCTACAGAAAAACTAGAATTTTAAAATTTGTATTCGGCTATTATGAATGTTTTAGATATTTGTATTTAATGGTGCTTTTGTTGCTCACCTGTATGTTGTTGCAGATTGTAAGGACCATTGTGATGTAATACGGCAATACTTGGCATAGAAGGACCTTGCAAAGCTAGTCCTATTACATTCACTCCGTTGACGTTACCTGGAAACAAAAATATTTTTAAATACTTTCGATTGATAGCTGCGCTATTGAGCTTAAACATTTAGCAGTTAAACAATGCTTTATTATGTAGGGTGATCTAAAGCCGTATACATATGGGTTTGCTGTGGAATACAATAGCGGGTGGCTCACCGGAAACGAAACAGGCTTGTTTTTGGACAATATACCTTAATTCTTCTTCAAAACCTCCTGAATATGTCAAATTAATTTGCCAGAGAGACAAGTAATACGGCTATTTCCGCTGAAATATTTTACAACCTTAAAATTGGGGCGACTTTCATTTTCAGCGGTATCAAAAAACACGTGCTTTCAAATCTCGATGAACTTGCTTTGCAGTAGTGTTTTTATTTCGGGATTTGGAGCATTAGTTCCCAGTAACATACAGTCCAAAATTTCAAGGTAGTAAATGTTCTGGAGACATGTGCATGGAAATGATTAGACAGCATTAGTTGATGATACGTTGGTGTACACATTTGAATGTTTTTTTACGTCACAGTACGTCGTATTTCGTAAGTGCCATT
The DNA here is from genome assembly GCA_014611495.1 of Limonius californicus. Taxonomy (NCBI): domain Eukaryota; kingdom Metazoa; phylum Arthropoda; class Insecta; order Coleoptera; family Elateridae; genus Limonius; species Limonius californicus. Next base: position 920 of record JABXWE010019070.1, read on the forward strand.
TATATTTTTGTATATTTAAAGTGGGTTATTCGATTTCAGAAAGAGTTGAAATAATTTAGAATTTCATCGGAAACCAGAAATGTCCCGGTAGAAGTGCCGAATTGTTCAACCAACAACATAAGAAAGTAAAAATAAATGACACAACCTTGTCAGCCCCGCGAAATATATTTCAAAAACAAAATAAAGTTAAATTGGTTTAAATGGTGAACGTTTTCACAACAACCGTTGCATCTTCAGACCACAAAATTCTAAATCAAGAAAAAGACAAATATAAAAGCAGTTGAAACAAATTCGTAATACATTACCTAGTCAAAATATAAACTACAAAACACACGCCATCACAGGCTACATCAAAAGTTACAAATAAGAATATGAATTGCAAGTGTGTCTTGGAGTTAGTAAGCAAATTTCGAGAAACCGAATCTGTCGCAAATGAAAAGCGAATTACCGAAAATCCGTTAAGAAGTGAAGCGGTGGAAGTCGCAGCTCTGGGTCACGTTGCTGTGGATCCTACGTGAAGTACAAAGCAAATGGCTATTGCATCGGCTATTAACCGAACCAGAAATCATCGAACTTTGAATCAACACAAATTTTATCACTACAAGATTTATTTGCTAGAACAACACAATGTAGACGACATTGGCCGCCGCTTGCAATTTTGTGAGACTGTAAATGAACGGAAGATAAAGAACTAAAATTTTCTTTTTACGTCTGTTTTTCTATCGAATACTCTTTGTTCTTAAATGGTGGTCCATCGCCGTAGTTGCCGCTATTGGTCTGATCCTAATCCGAGGATATTTCATAAAACACATACTCAACAGCCCGGAAAATATAATTTTGGCTGGCAGTTTTGGTGATCTCTTCTTGTTGGTCCTTTTCTTCTTACCTGGTGGTTGATTGGACAGATGTAATTGGAATTGTTGCAAGGCAACGCTGATCCAATATCTACTGATATTGCAGCAAATGGTGATCATTACCTCGAAGGTTTCTGCTTCAATGAAATGGAAAAAAACGCCCGTAAGGTCGCCAGGCTTATCTGTTCTAGATTTCTTTCTAAAATTTACGCAACCCGACCCCAGTATGTACAAGATTTACGACAACGTACATACAAGGAATGGAGTCTATCCACTACTAAATGTTTTAAAATGTGCTAGGACATTTTGAACAGAACCTTTATTACTCTATGGAATCGGGTGGTGCTCATTTCGAACATTTAGTACCCTATCAATATGTACTACATTTCAGCAGGAACTAATGCTACGAATCCAAAAATAAAAACACAACTATAAAGCAAATTCAACGAGCTTTAGAATGGTATATCTTCTGATACCCCTTGCCATTTAAAAGTTTTATGCTGAAACTTTTCCCAATTTTGGGGTTGAAGATAGATGAACGGAAATAGCCGTATTACATATCATTCTGACCAGTTGGTTTGACATGTTCGGACATTTTTGAAGGATTGAGGTTCATTGTCACAAAGCACGCCTATGTCGTTTTACGTAGAACATCCGATATGGATGTGTTTACTTATCTCATACAATTTATAACAGTTACTGGGTCACCGAGTTCGGTTCAGTATTGATGTTTGGAAAGGAGTTGTAGATATTTGCCTAATTGGTTCTGTTATCATTCGAAACAAGCTGAACGCCCAGAATTTTTTATGTTTTTTAAATAAGGTAGTACCCGTTCTTATGGAAAATGTGGCACTGGTGATAAGGTATGATATGTGGTGGCAACAGGATGGTTCTTCAGTTCATTTTCGTATTAATGTCTAGATATAGTTAAACCAACGTTATTCTGGAAAGTGGGTAGAACGGGGCCGTCTGGTACTTTGGCCTACAAGATCTTCCAAATTGATACCCCTAGATTTTTTTCCGTGGGGCTCTCTGAAGTATTTGGTGTATCAAACTGACATCCAGAAACTGGAAAACCGCATGAACCAAGCAGCAGCATTTGTACGACATTAAGAAACTGTCAATGAACATGACGTTTCAATTTTATCAGCTGGTTTTATTTTTCATTGCTACCAAGTGTACTTTTTCGAAGTTAAAAAACGAAATTAAAGTTTTGATTAATTGATTTGAAAGAGCGAGATCGAGGACGCAGTTTTCCAAGAATCACTAAGCACTGCCACCACCATTGGCTTATTGTGCACCCTAACTAAGAATTTCGCCTATCTGGAGTAATTCCAACTCCAGTAGTGATTTTCACACATCGCAGAGTCACGGGACCTACGGCTTTACTTCTCAGAAGGCGCACTTTCAGACCTTTCCCCGCTAAATATCTCACCGACCTCGGCCAGGTTCAACCCCGCGGCCCTTGGATCTGAAGGCAAATGCGCTAACCACTAGACCACCAAGGCTGGCAATGATGGTGAAGTATTAAATTAATAAAAATCGTCATATGCTTGTTCTTAGTTGATCGGTAGTAGAAAACTCTTTTTTACAACTCTTCAACGCTTACATCAATTTTTTCGTCTATCCTATTACTAATCTAAATTTGATGGCTTCCTGAAGAAGAAGGAAACTTAGGAAGACTTTTTTACTTAAGATCTTTGCCATATCATCTCTAGAGAAATAACATTGCCTGAAATTTGTTCGTCAATTTATACACACCCTGAAGATGGGGTAACTGTTTTTGGCACTTAGAGTAAATTTACAATAAAACGATAACGTAAAGGTTCAAACGGTTTAATTACATTTACTTTCGCCACTGGACATGTTCTTTTTAAAGCAGATTACAGATCGATCGCCGGCAACAAAAGAATACTTTTTCATTATATCGATTTGCAGACTTCAAATAGAAAATATAGCTTGATTGCATTTTCTAGTTACAAATCCTATACACATTTTAAAATGAGAGAGGACTAACCAAAGTTGAAGTCGTTTCTATTCACCTTAAATTTGTAACGCTTTTCATTTCTTGAATACATAATCTACGTGCATCTCTAGTAATAAGAGATGTTAAAAATCGATTCCCACTGGCATGTAATGAAATACTAATGACGCGAAAGTGAAAGGCTAATTTTGAGCACACTGCGAAAGGAGCAGTGTGGCAGCTTGTGAGCTTTTCCGTCTTCGGGCAGTATATTTTCGGTGAACTCGCACCAAGCTTAGCAGAAAGCACACTTGTAGAGCGTTATTTAAGGTAAATCAATGGAGAAATGTGATATGATATAATAACGCCACAGCCTGCGCTTGCGCTTAGGGGATCAATAATTTCCTTGTTTCTAATGTATTTGTTGCTTTCTTTATAAGTTATGATTTTTACGATCACGACACAGATACCCACCAATAGATATGCAGGTACCAACTGTAATATGGAAGCAATGATAGCTTTGTTCTACATTCGATATAAATTCTGTTAGCTTATAAATTATGATAAACGACGTTTCCGGTTCTAGTTTTGCATATTGTTAGTTACAGAATATACTACTGACATGGAAAAATTTGTTTCAATGCAAAACATATTTTAAACAGACGTAACTAGCTTTTTGAATGTATTTCTGTTTCTTGCTCTCTACCTATCTCTTTTTCCTTTCCGCATCATCTTCCCTACTTTTGTTATCTTACTGTTTTTCAATACTGTATCCAACTAAAGTACTCAAAAATGAATAGGGATATTGCACTGTAAGACCCTTGAAGGCAACACCAATTGCGTTTATACTAAAAAACTACCACAACAACAAACTGTACCGCCATTTTAGTAATGAAAATGAAAATTACAAGAAAGGTACGTCTAAAGAAGGAATTTAACAATATTATAATGATAACTGTTATTGTCTGCTCCCATTTAACTTAAATTTATTATATTCTAATACTGCGTGGCATCTTCTCTGTCAGTAATAACAGCTCTGCACCTTGCTGACATACTCTCCATGCAATCATCAATACATTTTTGTGGAATTCGTTGCCACAGTACCGGCAATACATTCTTCAAGTATTGCACAGCTTGGATTATAATGATCCAGCTCTCCCTGTGAAAGGTCCCATGCATGGTCGATGAGGTTGAGATCTGGAGATAGCGGAGGAAAAACAAGATTGTTTATTTCCTCATCTCGAAGCAACTCTAAAACAACACGAGCACGGTGCGGCCTTGCGTTGTCGCCAAAAAAACAATATATTCCCGTCCAACGGCGTTCAGAACATGGTCCATACTGATCTCTTGGCATAAAGTTAACCCGCAAGCGTACCATTAAAGATATGGAGGTCAGTACACCCTACCGAAATTCCAGCCCATACCATAAGACCACCACCACCAAAGACAACGACTGGTTCGGTATACTGAGATAGGGTACGATGTCCGGCACTACCATATGCTCTTTGACGCCGGATATCAATACTGAGATAATATCTGAACTTGTCCGAAAACAGTATTTCATCCCACGGTGTCGCTTCTTGAAACCTACGGCTTGACCATTCCACCCGGTGTCTTCGATGAGCCACAGTTCTTGCAGGACATCTCAGGGGAAAATCAAGCAGTGGGTAAAGTGCGTGCTCTAATTCGTTTTGTCTGTGCAAAGAACTAGAATTCTGCCAAAATCTACCATCAAATATGTTCGCTTTATGGTCCAGGCATCCTCGTTGAAGGAAAAGCTAGAAACTGGTGCAGGCGTTTTAGAGGTGGCCTAACAAACTTAACAAACGAAGTTAGATATCTTCTGTTATCAAAGACGATCTTGCGGAAAAAGAAAAGAAAATGGACGTTTCACGATTTTGGAACTAGCCGCAAATTGCCATCAGATTTTAGGCATTCTATTGCAAAAAACTGTCACGAATAGGCTGCAGTACTATACACTTTGTGCGATGTGAGCGCCAAAAATGTTGGCGTATGTCCGCATAAATCAGCAAATAGTCTCTGCACTAACTTTCTTCTATCGCCACGAAACTGATGGCGATGAGTACCTGAACCACAACGTGAGTGGCGATAAGGCTTGGATTTCATAGACCAATGTTGAAACTAACCATCAATCAAAGCAGTGCAAGCATACGAGTTCCTTCAAAATCAAAGAGTTCAAGCAAACGTTCTACTAGAAGGAGGTATGACAGTTAATGCAGACATCGGTAAGACTTTAAGATAGTTGAGAACGGATGTTTAGAATATAAGGCTGGGATTGCTGAATCCTGGGATCGTGTTTTTACATAATACTGACTTGGTGCCAGTAACGATTACCTCTTCCGCCGTCTTAAAATTTTTTTAGGAACCCGCGATTCAGACCAATACTTTGCGATGTAGAATATAAAGTAGAACTTCGACCAAACATGGGGCTGACTTATTAATAAGTTTCGGGATTATCAAAAATTAGTAGTTTCGGCGTCCGTAAAAATGTTATGAACGTAAATCTTATTAAAATACATATGTGTAAAACAATGTTTATATCTAGAAAGTTAAATTAACAAGAATGAAGGTATCTGTACATGCTGCTAATTTTACTATAAAATATTTCTTTATTTTATGATATTTATTTCTTAGTGTTATTGGTAATAAACACAATAATTAAACGAATGGTTAAGGCTAGTTGACACAATGAAATGAATATAAGGGTCTTTCAAAGAACTTGATTATTACCATTGCTTATATTAATTGTGGAATAATTTGTCATTGACTGCCAAGGAATGGCGTCAACCTTCTATTAAATTACACACCTAAGAAGGTCATACACTTTTCATTTTGTTCATAACTATTTTGGCATTGTATAGTTCTCTGTAGTTCTCTTATATTTGATAGTATCGTATTTGAAAGAGCGAGATCTAGGACGCGGGTTTTCAAGCATCTTTAAGCACTGCATCCATCATTGGTTTATTGTACACCCTACTATGAATTTTGCCTATCTGTGGTAGTTCCAACGTCAGTACTGATTGTTAACGTGTCACACATCGCAGTGGCACTGCATCAACGGCTTTACTTTTTATCCGACAGAAGGCGAACTTATAAAAACATATCACCGACTTTGGCCGGATTCGAACCCGCGTCCCTTTGAGTTAAAAGCAAATATGTTAACCACTATACCACCGAGGTCAGATTTATCGTAGCTTCTTTATAGTGATACTACTTTTCTGTACAATGATTTATTATTTATTTCTGCAATTGCCCTGTTCCTTCCTGCTGGTTGTTTTCGGCCAAAATAACTATTATTTTCTCTGTTTCATTAGTTTTTGTATTCTTTGTCATTCGTGGTGGTAGGGATTGCTTCTATCCTATTCTTCATTTTATTTATTGCCTATGATTTGAACATTTTTGTTTTTAAACATTGTTTTCCTTGTTATTTGCATATGATGGTATTTATCCCATTCAATATTGGTACACCATGCATCATATTTTCCTGAGGGTATGAAGAATTCGATGTACTTTTAGGTTCTTCCGTCAGGATTTATCAGTGTCTAAATAATTTGCATTGTCTTTTGGTGAAGGTATTTAAGCATGTGCTGGCTGTAAGTTGCCCTAAACAGTTTAAAAGATTTATTAATATAATATATCCTGCTTCAATTTTTACTAATTCACTACTAATTCCGTTAATGCGGACGTCGATGGAGTGTATGAAACGTTAAATAACTATGCTGGCCTTGAGACTAACTATTCTAATAGATTAAATTTCTAGGGAAGGCGTACAAAGGGCGAGTAATTGTCTGAGTACAACGATATACCCGTAAAGCTGCAACCAAAATCTTATCTATTGAGAACAACGTTCATACATTTCTCCTCCTGCTTAATACAAAGCATACATTAATGTGAGAAGGAATCTACCGATAAAACCAATATCAAACCTATCTAACTAAACCTGGAGTAAGACGAGAAGATCAAGATTTTTGTAGATAAGAACATGCTAGATTATACAGGCAATCCCACGACGTGCGGTCACTATTTCGTGCAGGTTTCAGACCAAACATCTTAAAAATTCTAATATAGTTATGCCCTAACGTAAATCCGTTTTCAAAATAGAGAGTGTTAAATAATTACAACTTCAGAAAAACCAATATTTATATTTATTTTAGTTTAATTTCACTATAAAGATTGTTGAAAAATGCCATCGTTGCTCTCGAGAGACATTCTGGCTCTTCTTAAAAGAGATCTGGTTTCGCTACGTAACATACCATTGATATTCCGAATTAGCTCTGCTGCCTCAAAAATTCGTTTTCTAAGATATTTAGCAGTCTCTGATGGTCTTTTGGTATGCCATATCTTTCATATGGCCCCACAAACAATAATATAAACAACTTAAGTCTGGAGATTTTAGGGCTAAAGGTGCTGTTCTCTACCAATTACACGTTCTTCAAACCGTTGATTCAAAAATTGTCTTACACGTAACGCAAAGTGCGCAGGGGCACCATCGTGCTGACGCCACAAACCATGTCTGATCGCCAGAGGGACATCATCTAACAATCCTCCCAAATGGTCTCCTAGAAAATTTAAATATCTGTCGGCGGTTAAATGGTTCTGAAATGCGAATGCACTAATGAGCATGTTATCAATAATTCCACACCAGATATTCACTGAAAACCTATGTTGATAATTTGACACGGTGATTTCGTTTGGATTCTCCAAACTCACATTCGTGGTGCATTAACTTGTGCAGACACACGAGGATCAGAGGTGCTGTCTTTTAGGCCAAGACTATTCTCTCCAATGTGTGATGATATGGTCGTTGACCGTTTAGCATGATCGTCGTATTGTGAATGTCGGTAGTTATCACGTGGAACAGTTAAACGACGGGTCTTTGAACTTAGACAGGACATATATATGTGCTTTTTGAAAGAAGAAAATCACAAAAATACCGAGAATTTGTTGACGAACTGTTCTTAATGAAACTCCTTATTTGATTAACATCCTTGAAAAATTAAAAAATTTAAATACCCAGTTGCAAAGAAATAATAGTGATATATAAAAACTACTAGATATAATTTACGAATTTTCCCGAAAATTGGAACTTTGGTCAAACATTTCGTAAAGATAGCAAACCAAGCCATATAAATGTATGTCATTGTTAGATATATAGAATATCATGTAAAAACTTTTCCTAAACCCTTGAACGCTACTTCTATGAAAATGATAGTTTTCTGACCAAATACGAGTGGATAATAAAGCCGCTTGAAGTTACACCTACAGATTTATCGTTGGAAGAAGAGGAACGCTTTATTTATTTAACATCCTCTACAGAGAAGAAGAGACAATTTTCGTTGACAACCATTGTCGAGTTTTGGATTAACTCGCAAGAGTAGTTTCCAGCGTTACTCACGAGATCTATGCAGATTATATTGCCAATTCCTACATGTGATCTTTGTGAAGTTGGTGTCTGTGCAGTGGCATGTATAAAATCGAAATAGAGAAACCGGTTCAACATCAATGTGAACTAAAGGTAGCGGGTACTCACTTACAACCAAACTTGGACAAGTTATGCAGTTCAACACAGGCGCACGTAAGGCGCTAGTTTTTTTCTTTAAATAAACTGTTAGTAAGTTTTTTGTACTTTTACATTATACGCATATGTACATTACATATGCAATGTTCTGTAAAAAATATGCTAAACATTAAGCATTGAGTTAGCATAAGTTAAATTGTATGAATTTATTTATTTAATATTAACAAACTGCGTTTCACACTACGGGAATTTTAGACAAAGGGTCAAAATCGCCTATATATAAAACAGTACATCTAGCACACTAATTTTTTAGGGCTGCTGGTGAATGAACAAAACAAAACACAAATTTATAGTAAGAAAATTCGTCGTTTAGAAAAAGTAAGGCTATATTAGAAATAAACTATTTATTGTTATTTAACATGGGATGAATTGACGTTACGGTCCATGTAACTACGAACTACTAGAGCTGGAGATAGTTTCGAGATCGTGTCAACTTCACATGAACAATGTAAAATGCATTTTAAGAAGGTTCTGTTTGTCCTGATTCTACGAAACGTGATAAAAATTAAAGTTAAACTGCTACACTAGCATGTAAACAGAGCAAGCATAGACTTATGCTGTAATATGCCTTTTGTATGCATTGACATGCATTACATGGCATAGTAATATGTAAATTCGTATGCCTAAATTTAAACTGTGCAGATGTTGTTCATTGTGAATGGCTTGGCTATTAAACTCTCTCCATTTCTAGAAAATGTTTTAGTGCTTCGTGCAACTTGTCTCATACATGCAGTTGAAAGCGAAAAAGTAAAACAGAGTGTTTACTGATTTAGATGAACGCTACGCCAATTGGTAATATTGGTTGAATGACATTCAAGATAATTTGAGTAAAATTTAGGCCTGACGGTTCTTTGCCAAACGACGTAACTACTATCCACCTGTTCGCAGATATATTTTCACCATATTTTTACGTACCTAACTAAACATCAATGTCAGTTCGGTTTACCTATTCCGCTCTTTTATGTATATTCAGGACACGTCGTTCGTGATTAATTTGGAACTGGAAAATATTCATAAATGACAGCTGCTGCCGATAAACGATCCTGTATATAATTTTACTTGCAAATGCTGTTGTCACATACAAAATTCATGATACTGCAATAAAGGAATATCGCTAGTGAAAATTAGGGTTAATGCCGTGGAAAAATACCAACAGCGCTTTTTGCTACCTTACAAATGGTTTATGTATCAGAAGCTTTCAATAAAGGGTTTTCAATTAATTGTTAAAAAGTGGTGACTGGCGCGTTCATCAAAATCTCTTGTTCGTCCTAGAACACCAACCGCTCCGTTTCAATGTTTTCTTGTAATTATGAAAGTACAGTTTATGCTGTATTCCATAATTAATTTTGTATTAGAACAGGTTAATCTTTTACTAAATCTTTTTTGCAAATTGGGTCTTAAATATCACTATTTTAAAATAATAGCTAACATGGTTAAGGTATTTTTGCTTGCTCCAACATACTCCACCTCTTCCTTGGTCAGCCCACAGGTCTTCTTCCTTCAGCTGTATATTTGCAAAATTTCACAAGTATCTTATGGTTGTTTATTCTCATTATATGCTCTGTCCAATTGTAAGGTAATTCTCCTTATCTCTCACTCCTCAGCTGATCTCTTAGAGTTACGTCTTCTTCTCTTCGTAGGTAACGCATTTCTGTTGTTTGCAACCTATTTTTGTCAGCTATTGATATAATCCACGTTTCACATGCGTGAGTTGCTACTGGTAGAAACATATATTTCGAAAGCAATTGGAACATTTGTAGAATTTGAAAGACATCGGGTATATTCAATTTATATTTATCGTGGCACAAGTAACCAAATTGTCTTATATTATTTGATGTCGATTATTATAATGTTTCCAGATGTTTGTTTTTCTACGAGCGCCTAGTACGTTCATTGTACCCAGTATCAAAATGGGATTATGTATGTGTATCGATAGTATACTCAGAGTATATTTAAAATGATAGGAAAATCAGTTTATATTATTCTCCACGAAATACATAATGCTAAATCTTAATACAGATTTGTTTCCGGTGTTACTCTTGAACTTATTCTTAGTGAAAGATTGAGATTTCATTTTTGTATGCTTTGAAAAATTGATATAATTATTTTGATTTATTACACGTATCGGTAAATCAATTCATATTTTCTAGCTAATTTTGATTTCCATTGATTCTCCTATTAGTGACATATTTTTATTAAATGTGACAGTGCATTGTTCTTACTTAAATATCGTTCTCATCATACTTTACTACATCACATTAATAAGTGAGTGACTGTATGACTATCTGTACAGTATATCCCCATCTTTGCCATCTCTCATCATGCCGTGATGATGATGACGCAGTCTCATTACTAGAAGTCAGACCCTCAGAGGTTCATTAGTCATTACATGTGCCGCATATTAATATGTTCATGCATTCGACCTACATATAGAAATAAGAAGATTAGGTAACTGCGGTATGTCCTTGGAACGCAATTTACTGTTACCTTCAATTACTAAAACATTTAAGGCCGAGCTATCTTTCAGCGTATGAGGTCATTGAAACTACTAAAAATGTTGTTCAGTATGGAGTTCCGCAGGTCACGGTTCTTGGGCCAATACTTATTACACTGTATGTGAATGACATACTGACAGAAGAGAGCCTTGGCAAGATCGTTAACATCGCAGATAACACTGTGATTTTTTACAGAAGTACTTGCTAGTCACGTTTAAAGTATTGTGTCGAATCAGACCTTAATATATAATTTATGGATTAGATCACAGGTTATTAACGATAAATTATGAAAAAACTAAATTTCTACCATTTGGACGTTCATTGCCAAATTATCAGTTTTACTGCCATGAATCATAACATATTAATCGAAATATGTTCTACCCTTAAAGTAAAATATTTAGGTACTGTTAAAGATGCTCATTAGAGAGATAGATATTTTATTATTCTTTAGTACAATCTTGTTTAACTTATCGTACACTTGGATGAGGTAATGCTACTGACAGCAGATGCTTTTTATATATATATATATATATAATATTTATAATGCAGGTATGGTGCACAATGAAAATACATATCTCTCCAATGCAGTATATCAAGATGCCAAAATCTTATATATTAAGTATTAATATTTTTCTAAAAACGAAACAATACCAACATAAAAATGTAGAACAAATATGTTAACTACTATTACACTACAAAAAATAAAATAATTTTTTTTTAAACCGTCTCTTCTTGAATAGTTATAGCACAAAAATCTCTTAATGATATTGTTCCCAGATATTTAAATGTTTTTAATGAAAAGCAACACACTTATTGCATTCAAGGGAATTTAAAAAAAATATTTATTGCAGAATATTCTTATTAAATTAAAGAAAATAGAGAAGTATGCACTCGTTAATGGCTGTTTACAAAAAAATTGTTTATGATATTACCGCTATCTTAAAATTTTAGTGAAGATCGATCCCTACTACAGGTCTTGCTTTTATATGTTCGTTTATTATTAGTTATAAACATTATTTTAATTTTCAATTTCGAATTGTAAATTTGTAATGATAATAAATTTAGTATTAGTGTTAAACTGGTGTTGGATTTATGACTAGGTATAACATTTTACGAAATATCTATTACTTTTAAAAGAAGCGTAGAGCATAACCCACCAGTGCGGCTCTAAATCTCAAAATTCTTAATATATAACCGCCATAATATGGACAAAAATCAATTATAGCCTTTAGCTAAGCCACACCTATTTGCCTGTAACAGATATTTTTAGCAATCTGAACTAGGTTCATATTTATGCTGTCTGATAAAAACATAGGATTAATAAAACAATATGAATAACCCACGGATTTTAACTATATAATTTACATTGAGAGGTTTTAATTAGTAATTTTTATTATTCTTCTTCGTCTTTTTAGAGTGCTTTATCTCGTACGAGACGTAGCGATCTTCTCCCATATGCCTGTGTTGCGCCGTTAGAGAGCCACAGACATAGACATTGACATAGACAATGCCTCAACAGTGTGCTGCGTATCAGATTTTGAACGGATTGTGGCTTAATCGTTTCGCTTCTTACGTTATAAAGACGTAGAATTTAAAAATTAACCGGAATGTATTATCTGTATTTTTTAAAGACTTGTGGGTGTAGTAATATTTATTATTTCAAGCTAAGTATTAGTTGAAAGCTTTCCGTAAACTTATACAGATTCGCCTAAACTGAAATTATATAGCATTTTATGTCTCTAATAATATATAGAATTTCAAAGCTATACCTACTAACTCATACAATAGAAGGATTCGTTATTAGAATTTTAAAAATTATTACAATTTTACTAGTATTAAAAAACTTTGAACAGCAATTTTAAATCCTAACTAAAAAATAAATGAATTTTAACTGTTTCCATTTCAACACAGCTATGTTGCATCAAACTATACGAAAAAAGAGATTTTTTAGTTAAAAATTATGATTATTCTGAAAAACTTAAAATTGGTATCGTGTTATAGGGCATTAGATAACTGTAAAAGGCTTTGCAACTCGTAATTGAGCTGAACTGATATGTATAGGTGGATATTTGAGTCCAGCTCAAATCTAAATAAACATGATTATAAGTCAAGTCAGTTTAGAAACAACAAGCGTTTTCACTCAAACTGATGCATATTAGTCCGAGGCTTCAGCCAATGGATTTTCAACTTTGTCAAGGGTAGAGATTCTACTAGTCACTCTACGGTTTTGTTATAAGTTCCGAAATAACGATAGTGTTTAACATTGCCCGTATTTACTCCTTGACATTTGAATCTGTACACTTGAATATTTAAAAATCGAACCTTAAAAAACTCCAGATGTCTATACAGAATATCTTAAATAAAATAAGTTCTTGTAAATACCATTTTTTTTAGGTGTGAATGTAATGTTCAATCTAATAGGAAGTGGTCTTTAAAAAATATAGAAACTTAAATACGAAGAGTTTATATGTATATTTTAACGTAAATCAGAAAATATATCATGTTGAAATATATTGTGTGAAACTAAAAAACATAATAATGGCACAAAGTTTGTTGCAAATAATAGAAGCACTAGCGGCGATTTCAGTTCTCTGTTTGGTCAGATTATATTGTGTCGCTAATAATGTCAACTTAACTGTATATTTTTATGCATTTGCTCAGGCTGTTTCCAATATCATAAGTTGTGTTTTCCGATCAGGGCCGATTATTAAAAAATGGGAGGTAACTATATGCTTCACAACACATTACCGTTTATACTCCATAGCAACAGCATTAAATGTCTTCCAATTCAAAGGTAATTTAGGAAAATTCAGTTGTCATTTTTAGACAATATTAATAGATATTTTAATCTTTATTTTAGTGTGCACATCGTGCAAAATATAAGAATTGGCAACTCGGATGTTATATGCATTTTTTACTCGTCTTGTATAATGATGTTTTCGAACAGTAAACTGCTCTTACAGCCTTTGATGATTAAATTATCTTTGAATTACTTAAAGCTCATTCAAGGGATTTTAGCTACAAAGTCATTTATTGATGATAGTTAACGTGTGCCGCTACACAAGTTAAATTTGTTGACTTGGCCACTTTCTGTACTCGATAGCTATTTTAGCGATACATTTCCTCTTCTTCCTCTTCTCAGCCTTCTTCTATCCATCTGTGGGTATAGACCCCCCCTAGTCCCTTCCAATGTTCTCGGTTTACTGCTCGTCTTCTCCATGTTGGACCCGCTGTTCTTTTGACATCGTCTGCCCATCTTTGCTGTGGTCTACTTCGCTCTCTTTTATATGTCGTGTGGTTTTGTGTGTTTGGTTGTATAAGTTGTCCTAGGTAGATATATTCCGATACTTGTTCTAGTGTTATGTTGCTTATTTTGATTTGTAAGATGTATTCTGTGTTGGCCATTACTTTAGTTTGCTCTTTGTTCATATATAGTGTCACGCCTTTAATCTTTACTATATACAAAAATTGGTTGAATTACAAAAACCACCTCATCACTCCGCCACTGTTTAGGTAGACAATTACACATTGACAGATGCCAGATTCCCGGAAACCCAATCGAAGAAGGAGTAGGTTCAAGACAAATAATTAATACCTGCCACCGACTTATAATTTTCTAGCATCGTCCGAGGTGGTAAATGAGAAGTCGGACCCCAAGAAAAATAATCACCTAGGTACATTTATATTATTTATATCTATCCTTTAAGTAGACTTAAATCCAAATACTTAGTCGTAAAATAAAAGACAAGTTGCAACCAAATCTCTGTTTACTTAATAAATCAACAAAACCCATTCACAGTTCTAAAATTTCTATGCAAGAACGATGATTTAAAATAAAAGTAGAAGTCCCAATTTTACGTTACTCTACTGGAATATAACCCAAATTAACTTGGCAACACTCAGACAATTTTTAAGACTTTTATTGCGCTACACAACCATATGCTAGAAATTGTTATCGCATTCCGTAACTTCGAAGGCCTTCGCGTCACGGATACATGCATGATCACCGATCAAAAACTATCGTCAAGGCGTGAACTCTTACAAACGCAATATTAACCCACTATTGGAGGACCCTGTATATCTGCTTTACGTAAAATTGAAATATGGAATATTACAATATTATTTCATATGTACACATAACCCCAATTAAATCCCAATGACACAATTCGTTGACCCCATTCAATTAATAAATTAATTCTTAAATAAACGTAAGGAAATCGTAAACAACAAGACAAGGTCATGCAGTTTTTAGAAATGCCCTTCCCTTGGTTAATACGTAGCGGCCATCAGCTCGACCGTACACCAGACTCTCTATCGATAGACCCAGGTGTACACTCGGTTCGGGAAAAAACCCTCACGAGGTTACTCGGCGAAGACAGCGTATCAATTTGAACAATACGTATAAATGTAGAGTGTTTCTACTGCGCCGTCTTAATTTGTGGAAGTACCGCTGCACGAATTTTGCCTAATTAAATTTATCTGAGATTAGAATTAAGATTCTGGAAATTACGATAAGACAACAATTTCTGGTTATAACCTTCTCACTAGTTGATAGACTAACATAACTGGCATAACACCAAACCAAATCTTCTTTACCGGAGTAAATTTTATATTGGAAAATAAATTGCTGGAGATTTCTTTCCCTTCAACTATAAGCGCCTGTGTGAAGTGACTCTCAAAGCGGAAAACTAATTCCCAGTCGACAAACGATGTCAATAAATAATTCACTATTCACGATAAACGTCCGGTAAGGTTGACAACGTTTAACCCACTGACCTAATTACGGTCTTTTAGAATCTCCTTCCACCCAAAATTTTAAACTCGAAACCGCGCAGTGTCGTCTTGACCTGAACGAACTTCCAAATATTAAAATTCCTATATATGTAAAACGGATTTCCTTCTGTTAGGCGCGGAAATCGTTACAATAGCCCAACTTCTGTTAATTTTGCTTTGAGTTCTTGCAGAATAGTTTGGAAATCTTTTTCGTTATCTGCTATAATTAGGATGTTGTCGGCATACCTTAGAAAATTTCAACGGGTTCCGCAATACATTTAGTATAAATTAATAAAACATAACAATGAGAATTTCAAACGGGTGTATTTATGCTGAAAACAAGTACATCCTTTTTTATATTCTAGCTGTATTATATTTTATAGATCATATAGACAGACGTCGGTTTCTAAATATTAGTTTATCAATTCTTGCTCCTTGTCTTGTTAGTTTTAGGACAATTATTCATGAAGTCGCGTTTGACTGATTGGTTTAGGCCTCTTGTTCAAACGAAACGGTTTGTGCTGTGCTCATTATATCACCCCGTGTCGTCAGATGCGAGGCAGTTAGGTATCGAACGGAGGCGCTTCCTTTACATTTGCCGCCGTGTTGCTTAGATGCTTACACAGGAAAAAATTGCTGGAAGAACCCTGTATATGAAAATATTAGTAGAAATTTTCTTCATATCAATTTTTCTGATCTTTACCACTGACAATTAATTAGGTTTACATATCTGCCTTTTTTATATATTTGTAAAACAAGTCATGTGATACAGATGCAAATTGTTGAATTGTATTACCAGACAGCTTTAAGGCTCAACAGAGTATGGTGTGGTGACTCCATTTAGATAAAAAGTTATGCCAGACGATATTCCGAAACATGAACTTCTTGCTATGTAGTTCAGTAAAGAAGTCAAGTGCATGACAGGATCTTGCCGGTCGGAATCAACAAGGCATAATACATTTCAAACAGGAACGACTTTTACCTTCTTAGTGATACAACGTGCGTTCTTTCCCTTAAAAATTACTGTATTGTAACAAGTTCTATAAGGATCTACCATAACCAATATTTAATAACGCTAAGCTTTTTTAGTAGCAATCTGATACGTATATTATGTTATATTTTGTTCCTAATATAATTCAGAAAGAAAATTAACTGAAATTGTATAAGAGGAAGCTCAACCTACTAAAATGTTTCTTGCAGCTACGAAATATAGGTAATTCTACAAAAGAATATCTTTACAAAATCTGCCTTACCAAGTTAATAATTTAACGTTTAAGTAACATTAAGAGACCTCTATGGAAAGATCTGAAGATTACACCGCGGTTTTCCTTTTGGACGTTACGGCGCAGAAGTGGAAACTTCAATCGATTAGGTGTAATATCAACACAATCTGCTAACAGGTGGCGATATTGCCGTTGTTACAAGATTTCTTTTCTCTGAAATAACACTTTTTATAAAATATAAGATATTGATGCTTTCTACATTTTCAAGAACTATGACTGACATAAAGGCTAAAAACGTATTACATAAAATTAAATTCCCGGTGCATAATACTGTATCAAGTCTGCAAGCAGTAGAAAGTTATTTGAAGTACGTATTATTATGTATTAAATTACACAGGTTGTCAATTTGGAAACGTACAATGTAATATATATCTTGATGTGAAACAGGTAGGGTAGAGGTACTCATTATGAGAAGACTAATCTAAAATGTTGTTTAGGAGTAATTATTGAGGTGCTTTATTGGATCCATTTTATTAACTGTTACACTAGAAATATACGAGGCTTGATCAACTCAAACCCATCGTTGATCAACTTAGCCTTAAAAACAATTTCAAATGACGTTTGCTAATGTAGGAAGTGTTTGTAAGCAACACATTATAAGTTTCTGGAGTTTGAATTTAATTATTACTTTTAAGACTTCGATTTTGAAATGGCGTTTGTTGAAAATCCGTCCAGGTTTGATCAGCGTGCGGTCCTACAATTTTTATGCACTGAGGGTGTGCAACCATTGCAGATTCATACGCAAATCTAAGCAGTGTATGGAAATGCATATACTGCGTACCCAACTGTGAAGGAATGGTGCCGAAAATTTAAGAATGGGAAAGCGGGTCTATGGATGAGCCGCGACCAGGTGCACGGTGTACTACATAAACAGAAAACAGTATGGCATGCGTGGAAGGCTTTGTTAGAGAAAATCGTCTAATTTCAGTTAGACACATTTCAGAAATTGTTGGTGCGAGTGTAGGACCTGTCCATAGTATTGTTCGTAATCTGGGTTACAGCAAAGTTTGTTGGCAATGGATTTGTCGTCTCTTGTTTAATGAACAAAATGCTTGCGACACCTCACAGACTATTGGCAAAATGGTAATAACTTTTTTCTGTCAATAGTTGCTGGGGACGAAACTTGGTGCCATTACTACGAGCTATCCCGTTATCGTAATGCAGTGGAAACATTGAAGTTCACCACCACAGAAGAAGTTTAAAGTACAACCCTCTGTTGGCAAGGTGATGTTAACATTTTTTTTCGACCATGAAGGAATCTTGTTGATAGAGTTTAAGGAACCTGGAGTAAATGTCAATGCAAATTTGTACAATGAAACTTTGAACAAGCTTCATCAAGCAGTAAGACGGAAACGTCCAGTAAAACTTACTCGTGGGGTCATTTTACTGCACGACAAAGCTAGGCCACATGTTGCTAACTTTGTAAAAAAATCTTCAATAAATGAAATGGAGGGTTTTAGAGCATCCACCCTATAGCCCGGATCTATCGCCTTGCGATTTCCAACTTTTGGACCACTGAAAATGGCGTTAAAACGTCGGCATTTTGAGTCAAGTACAGATATCTGTGGAAGAGTTTTTCAATCAGCGCCACAAGAATTCTACGAGCAGGGTATACGTCGATTAGTAGTACAATGGGAAAGATGTCTTAACTGCGGCGATAATTACTTGTGACTAAATTGTTCAAGAAATATTTTATAAAGCAAAGATAAAATAGATAAAATGGCAAATGATTACCTTTGTCATGAAAATTCTATAGATATAGACATAGATGCTTCTGAACCGGTAATGGACACTATCATTTTTGCACTATTCCTAATATGGACACTTGTAGCACCAGTCATGGGCAATACAACAGAAACATGTTATCAAGGTAGTTCGCTTTATGAGTTTGTGCCAGTTTACAATATTTGAACTTCGCGCCATTGCGTTCAAGAAAATGCTACAGCAAGCCTTGGATATACAACAAAAACATTCGCGTAAAATTGTTCGGTAACAACCCACGCCGTTAAAAACGTCACCGCGTTTCTTTTTGTATTTGCTGTAATTATCTTTGTTAATTATTGTTTGTAACATTAAATAAATGGTTTTACAACTCTGATGTGTCGTGCTTCTACATTTGGTGACCCCGACGTGAAAGCGAAAGAAAGATGTCACAGAATGGGTGCGTACTTGTATACCTTGTCAGCGTTCAAAAATTCAACGCCACACCAAGAACCCCATTGGAACTTTTCAAATTCCAAACGAGCGTTTCGAACATATTCATCTTGATCTAGTAGGACCATTGCCACCATCCCGAGGATTCCGATATTGCCTTACTGTTGTAGACCGCTTTACGAGATGGCCGGAAGCATTTCTTTTGACGGACATCACCGGCGAGACCGTAGCGAATGCATTTTACAGCGGCTGGATAGCCCGGTTTGGTACGCCGCGCACAATCACAACAGACCAGGGCAGACAATTTGAATCAGCGCTACTGAACCATTTAACAAATCTCTTAGCGTTCCCGAACTACAGCATACAACCCTAAATGTAACGGCCTTGTAGAACGTTGGCATAGAACATTCAAGGCTGCCATCATGTGCCATCAAAGCGAAAGATGGGTGGACGTGCTTCCTACAATTTTATTGGGACTTCGAGCCAGCTATAAAGACGATTTAAAAGGCTCCCCTGCTGAATTGGTCTATGGCACAGCTCTACGGTTACCCGGAGAATTCTTTTTCAGCGAAAACACCTCCGAGGACCCAGCAAGTTTTGCACAAATTCTGCGCCAACAGATGAGAGAACTCCGAGCAGTCCCAGCATCCCATCACAACACGCAGACAGTTTTTGTTCAAACGGAGCTGCTTAATTGTTCCCACGTTTTCCTGCGGGACGATACCATACGACGTCCCCTACAGCAGCCATATACCGGCCCCCACCAAGTTGTTGCCCGTCCAAACAACAAAACATTTACAATAATGTTACATGGCAGAAACACCAACGTTTGCGTTGATCGGTTAAAAGCAGCATTCATCGCTCAGCCTCCAGGCGAACCCCCAGCAGTCAATTCAGCGCCTTCATGCAACGCCATTCAGCTTCCTCAAGTGCTAAAACAACAGTCCACGACCAAAACGAAATCAGGCAGGACAGTTAAATTACCAGTTCGTTTTGCGAGTGTTGACGCTTCACTGGGGAGGGGGTGATGTGCCGGTTTACAATATTTGAACTTCGCGCCATTGCGTTCAAGAAAATGCTACAGCAAGCCTTGGATATACAACAAAAACATTCGCGTAAAATTGTTCGGTAACAACCCACGCCGTAGAAAACGTCACCGCGTTTCTTTTTGTATTTGCTGTAATTATCTTTGTTAATTATTGTTTGTAATATTAAATAAATGGTTTTACAACTCTGATGTGTCGTGCTTCTACAAGTGTAAAAGTATAATTTATGAATTTCTTTATTTTCGAGTCTGGAAAATGGAATTCGTTTCGACAATATGGAATTCATTTAGCAAAGCTTTTGCGACATGCATTTTTATTAAAACATTTGTGTTTAATTTTTATAATATATAATAACCGCACTAATTTGAAATGTTTCTCTAGATCTCTTAATACAACTGATTTAAAAAAAAGTGAGTTTATCATGACTTCTTACGCTACAGCCAGCTCATTCAAAAAATAATTTAAATTCGCGATATAAAAAAGCACGAAAAGTTGTGGATAGCGATATAAGGGAGAACCACCTAGAATAATCTGTCTATAGATATTTCTTGAACATATCAAATAACTGGTAGGTACTGAGTTGGTTTGTCTGAGATACATTCCTGGATATGCACAATGACCGACTGATATTTATAATTTCTCAAAAGAAAATTAATTATATAATTTATGGTTAACATTTTAAAGTACATACGGATTGAGGAAATTTAGATTGATGAGCCGTAATTTCACCAAGTAGGCAAGACACAATACATATTATACACGACCACGGTTTAAAAACTGTAAGTGAAAAATGCCTAAAATAATAAATATTTCATTTTTAGACTCTTTGCTAAAATATCATTTGATTTTATATTTTTAAATCCAATCTCCGATATCACCTTCTCCAACTGTTGCTTCAATTGCTAGATGCATTATTTTCAGACTCTATAACTGTCTTGTGCAAGGTTTTTCATTCGGGGTAAAATAACTATAACTAATACCTTAGAACGCACATTTTCCGAGATATTAAAGACAATAAGTCAAAATCAGACAAAATTTCAATATTTTAGTTTTAGTACATTTGCTTGTATAATAATTTCAACGAAACATTGAATTTTTGACAAATGTTTGTATTAAGGCACTGACATATCGGGTCTCTGACATTGTAAATTAAAAATAGCCTGATTAAACATAATATAATCACTATTGTAATTGGTTAATTTCTTTTTAAAATAATTACACTTCGAACTAGACGTGCAAATGTTACTGAGCATATTAGGTAAATTAGGTAGAATGCAGTGGCGGTTTTTGAATAAGTGGGCACAGGTGCACCCCCTCCCCGATTAAAATATTAAAATTAATCTTTCCTTTTCTGTATTTAAGTAATAATTAAAATATGAACTAACTCTGCAAAAGTTTGTTTTCTATAGCTAACGCTTTAAGGTTTAAACAGTCATACATTCTGCGATTTTCGCCGCAATGTTCGCGATCGCCTTGCACGATTAAATCTTCAGGCTAGAATGTGGCATGTACTCGGCCCCACGATTCTCTGTATTCGGCAAACATCGCCTGACCGTACGTATATTATGATTATTGATTATAGCGTTCATTTAGTGGGCCGAACAGATTTGTCAGCGCTCAAAGTTTTCCGCCGAAGCTAAACGTTGCTTTTCTACATTAAAGCGTGCAAATGCGTGAATGTTAATCTTCAGAATTATATTTTAGATGAAAAAACACGATAAATAAATACAAATTGGAAACAACTATATTTGACTTTTGTTGCTATACAAAAATCAGCATTTTTTTCGTAACATTTAATTGAGACATTTTTTTCAAGACACACAAATAATCTTTTTTCGGACAAAACCTTACACGAAGTATATTAAAAATTACATAGTGGGTTATTTAATTTATATATTGATCTTCCCTTCTATAAACGGTATTAAATTGCCCAGAAATGTCCATTTATTTTGAAATATTTGACATGTCATTTCTAGTAGTATGTCAGTTTAGGCACAACTTCCCTACATTTTGAAAATTACGTTTTCTTTATTATTTCAACAGTTACGACGTGTCAAAAGTTTACGTTTTTCTAATAAGTTTTGTGCCAAAACAATTATTTTAATCTTGAAAAAGGGATAATCCATATTATTGCTGAATTGGATGGAAACTGACACTAAATTGTACAGGTAAAACACTATTCGAGTGCGCAGAATTCTAATAGATACCATATTTAAAGGTATTAAAAGCGGGCAATTTTTAAAAGCAAAGGATACGGTAAGTTAACGTAAGGATACTGTATTGCTGTAACGAAAATGTTCTTAGGGCTTCTTCAGTCAATTTCCCTTTAATATCAACTAAAGTCTAAATGGTTTCTAAAAGGTTACCACACTTTCTGTGAGTTGTAAGAAATTGTCATTCAAGACCAACATGATTTATGTGAAAGCATAATTGAATATTATTGCTGTCAAATCACTCGAAGTACATTATTAGCTTGTGTGAGAAGATCTGTGTGCAATGTACTTTGTTGTTTTTAGTATAAAATATATTTAACAAAGTTCGGTATATTCTAAACTACTCAAAAATGAATAGGGATATTGTAGTGTAAAGCATATACAGGGAATTTTTCTTTTTAACATACATTGCCTATAAATACTTTTAAAAAGAACGCGCCAATTACGCCTATTGTGTAGGCAACCAACTATACCGACAGCTAAGAAACAGAAATAAACGTCACGGTAGTTGTGAATTATTTGAGTATGAAGGTTATGTTGATGCAGTGTTTATATTAAATAAGTATTTCACCCTGTATATAGGACGCAAATGATGATACTTATTTGTTAAATACAAAAATCGACGGGGTGATGTTTCTGTAAGGTCCGTGATCATTGTACTTCCTTTGTACAACAAAAATACATCCGCGTCAAAGTGATGTAATGGTCAGCATATGTGCCTTCCAAGCAGTTGATCCGGGTTCCATTACTGGCCATCGCAAACTTTTTTTAATTATTATTTTTTGTTATA
This sequence comes from Limonius californicus, assembly GCA_014611495.1. Lineage (NCBI taxonomy): Eukaryota > Metazoa > Arthropoda > Insecta > Coleoptera > Elateridae > Limonius > Limonius californicus. Next base: position 24,090 of record JABXWE010019070.1, read on the forward strand.
ACTAGTAATTATGATTTCTTCAACGTAGCATAAAATATTTAATTTAATTTTTTCGGTTAAAACGTGATTACTTTTAGTTTTCATTTTATGAGAATTTGTTACGCATCCCTCTGATTTAAAATTTCTAACAATTGTTTGTATGGTTCGAATACAAGGAATAGGTCTCACCGGATATTTTAGTGAAAATAAGTCTCTCGCAGTTCTTAAGCTGTTACCATTCTGATACCACATTAGAATTTTCACTTTTTCGTCTTTACTGTACATGATTGTATAAAAAACGCAAGAAGACACTAAATAATAATTAATTTTATTTTTGAACATTGAGTTATTGTGATTGTTTTGGTCACAGCATGGTTTAGTTGTCTGTATAGTTGGTTTCCCACATAATAGGCGTAATTGACGCGTTCTTTTTAAAAGTATACATAGGAAATGCAGTGGCGGACTAACCTGCTGCGGGGCCCTGGGCTATTAAACTTTTTAGGCCCCGTCCCATCATGTAAAATATACATTTTTGGGGTTAGGCCAGGTTAAGAACAATAAGAGTTTATATTTTTTATTATTCAAATAAATAAAAGAGAAGATGATATAGGTAATATATAAATAATAAGTAAAAACCAAAATTCGTTCACTTAACACTTATATGTTAAACCAAAGAGCAGTATATTTATACAATATACTGCTCTTTGGTTTAACAAACGAAGCTTTTCAAGATTTGCGTTGGGCATACGCTTTTATTGCCTCATCATAAGTTAATGATTTGGTAATGTCGCTTTCAATTGATAAAATCGAGGAGCAATTCAATCTCGTTTCCATTATTGTGGTCCTATATTTACTTTTTTAATTGTTAATTTCGAAAACGCTCGTTCTGCTTCGCAGCTAGTTATTAGTAACGTCAAATATATTTTTAATATAGTGTATAAATTTGGGAAAATATCTATCAAATCATTGTTATATATTTCATGTAGCATTTGTGACAATGAAGGCGTGTTCAGTATTACTTCTCTGTTTTTAAGATCCTTTTCTTTTGACGCTCTTTCTTTGTTCAATTCAGTATATTTATCTAATTAAATCAGGTAGGTCTTAAAACCTACGCAATCCGTTTTTAATCTCCTATCAATATCATTTGCATATAATAACTGATGACAAGGTTCATACTGTCTTCGTCACAAATATCTTTGGTTTTATTATCCAAGTCGAATAAAAACTTAAATTTCTTGCCCATGTCATCATACACTTTCCCTCTGTCATCGAAACATGTGTTTATAAATTTATATTTCATTAAAAATGGCATATGGTTTTTGAAGCCGGTTTTGAGGCGTCAGGGGGCCCCTTCAGCATCTGGGGCCTCGGGCTCCAGCCCCTAAAGCCCTCCTATAGTCCGCCACTGAGGAAATGTATAATAAAAAGAAAAATTCGCTGTGTTTGTATTTGGTGGCTAACGGTCATCTATTATTGATAATTAGAGTAAGCGGTAATGCTTGATGTTAAAAAACAAAAAATTATCGAATCCAGTTGCAACTGCTTAACCGTTAGTGTCAAGTCAAGTTTGTGTGTTTGATTGAATCATCTTTCCCGTCTTCTTAAGATCGTTTTTGTTCATTTTTTTTTCGTATGTGACAATTGTGTTCTTAATAATAAACAACAGTGCAGAGAAACTATTTAACAACAGAACAACAAAATTTAGCCGTTGCTATGTACCAAAGAGGAGATCGACAGGTCGACGTTGCTTATATGTTAGCAACCACGGACAGCGTAATTTCACGTGCACTTTCGCGCCTTACAGAAACAGATACGACTGCAAGAAGGCCTGGAAGAGGATCTTTTCGCATCACAACACTTAGTGAGGATCTACTTCTGGTAATTAATGCAAGAATGTATCTCTCTTCAACTGCTCGACATCTACAGTAAGTGCTCCAGAATGCCACAGGAAATGGATTGTTTGCGGTAGGACTTACCTCATACCGCCCCCTGCGATGTACTGCAAGAACTGTGGTTCAACGAAGACACCGGATGGAGTGGTCAAGATGTAGGCTTCAAGAAGCCACACCGTGGAATGATATACTGTTTTCAGACGAGTCCAGATGTTGTCTCAGCAATGATAGCTAGAGTCAAAGAGTATATCGTAGTGCCGGACATCGTAGCTTACTTCAGTATACCCAACCAGTCGTTGCCTTTGGTGGTGGTGGTCTTATGGTATGGGCTGGAATTTCTTTAGCGTGGCGTACTAACCTCCATATCTTTAATGGTACACTCAAGGGCCAACGTTATGTCCAAGAGGTCATTATGGACCATGTTCTGAACCATTGCAACGTTGTTGGACGAGAATATTTTGCTATTCTTGACAACGCAAGACCGCACGTGCTTGAATTGTTTTAGAGATGCTTCGAGATGAGGAAATAAACCATCTTGCTCTTCCTCAGTTACCTCCAGACCTCAACCCGATCGAGCAAGCATGGGACCTTTTGCAGAGACAGCTGGTTCATCAAAATCCAAGGCCTACTACTGTGCAACAGCCGAGGGATGTATTGCCGGTACTGTGGTATCAAATTCCACAAGAACATATTGATAATTGCATTGAGAGTATGCCAGCAAGGTGCAGAGCAGTTATTACTGCCAAAGGAGGCGCCACGCGGTATTAGAATTTAATTAATTTGAGTTAAGTGAACGGAGACAATAACGATTTTCATTATAATAATGTTAAATTTCTTCTTTAGACGTACCTTTGTTGTAAGTTTTATGTTCATTAGTAAAAAGACGTTAAATTTTGTTGTTTTGGTAGTTTTTTTATTACAAAGGCAATTGGTGTTGTCTTTAAGTGTCTTACACTGCATTTTTGAGTAGTTTATATTAGTGATAAAAGGCTTGGATACATTACAACCGTCCAAGCAACGTAGCAATGAATACTTCGGTCATAATTTAAAAAATGCAATGTGTTAAACTAAATAGTTGTCTATGAGATGTGTTGTGTGTTGAGCCTATCCCAATTGATAAGGTGGGCATTTTGCAGACAAAGCGGTCTATTGTAACATAGTCTCACCTACTTGCTCATTGAACAGACTTAAGCTGGTATTGTCACCACTGGTCCTATACCTGGCATTCTGGCAAATAAACGTTGGGTAAAATACAGATTACAAAGCCCACTTTCTGCCATTGCGCATATTTTGCTTCCGTCATATCAATAAGAATGGACTCTTATTAGTACTGGGAAAGCTATTTGGTAAATTTTGTGATTAAGGTGCACTACAAGGTATTTTTTAAAGAAGCTTATACCATTAAAGTAACTATTGCAGCTATTTTATCACTATATTTTACATTAAACTTAATGAAGTCTAATTTCAGTTGTATATTTTTATATTCTTCACATTCACCAATACGCCAACATTAAAGACCATTTAACAATTTTCACGTAACTATTTGCATAGTTTAGTGAAGAACAACTTCCTACTTTAGCAAAGTGTAGTGTACTAAACGCAATGGTCAAGTTGAACGTCTGAAGATACAAATGCAGGATGTAAAGGATTACACTTTATTACTATCGCCTCCGGGCCTTTCCTTCTCATTGTTATGCATCTCCACTACTTTTCCTTTCAAGGGTACCGCTTTAAAAAATCAAAAAGTCGCTAGTCACAGGATTTATTTGCATTTTGTGTGTTCTCTACTTTCAAAACTTACGGCTCATCAAATTTATTGAAAAAAATACAACCTAAAATCTGACGTAAATTAGTTTAGTTAAGTTAAATTTTAAATTCAAGTAGCCAGAGTTTTTTAAATAGTTGAATTTAAATTCATATATCACAAATATATTTAAGATATCAGAAAATAATTATATACAGCTAGAATGTAACTTCCCGGGCATATAATTGCATATAGTTTGACACAGTAATCACAAATAGAGTATGAGGTTTTAATACTATTTTGGCTAGTCTCATTTAAAAAAGTTTTCTGTTCTCCATTAAGCTGATACTACCGGTCTTACTTAATCTTGTATCTTCCATGAATTCGAACTTGTAGGTTACACTTTCATAAGACAAAATATATCTAATGTAGGTGTAGGTCTATATGCCAAGGTACGTGCTGCCTATTATACGATTATTGATTTCTTATTAAACGTAATTTATAACTAGACAAACAGACAATTTCACTTACCTCCTACAATGAGGTAGACATTAGGAAACAAGTTTTTTGCCTGCATTAGTTGGCGTGCATGGCCTTGATGGAACAAGTCGTAGATTCCATCGGCATAGACTCGGATGGGACGGTGTATCCTGCCACTTCGCGCCATTTCGTACGTTATTCTTTTGCTGTAGTCACATTGGTTTCGTATTTGGATAGCAATGGAATCATCGCTGAAAGGTGCTTCCCTACAGATCGACTGCAACGTAACATCGAAACTGGATGAGTCATTGTGAAGAAACTGCATCATAGTACGCTTAATTTATTTTAAGAATTTAATTATTTGTAAGGTTTTTAGTTTAATGTAAAAAGTGATTAATGTAAACAAATGTCAAACATTCAATGTCAAAGCTTGCTGTAAACGTTTAATTTTTCACATTTTAAGTATAATTATAGTTTCGCATTGAGATTTAATTGAAAGGGCTGGTTCAGAATATCAAAAAATTCAATAAATATTCTTGTAAAGTGTAAGTACGTAGATAAATGTATTAGATTGATGACAAATATCTTTTTGTTGTTATAGATGTGCTAAATGGATGGTTGATCTCATTTTTCAAAATTATGTCATTAAAAAAAGGAAATGGATAAACCGAAAGATTTCCAGATATATTATTGATGAGCTTTAACGTCGTCTATTTGCGTTGACCATTAGTGTATATAATTATTCAAAGAAACTTCAGTTAATATACATAATTTAAGGATTTTATGTTTGTTAGAGTAAGATTATTTGAACATTTGTTTTGTAACACCCTGTGTCAATGTTTGTTTGTTACTAGCTTCATACCGATAAATATGTGAGTAAGGTTAGTTAGCCGGCCTCGGTGGTCTAGTGCTTAGCGCGTTTGCCTTTAGATCCGAGGGACGCGGGATCGAACCTGGCTGAGGTCGGCGAGATTTTTCTAGCGGGGAAAAATCTGAAAATGCGCTTTCTGTCGGATAAGAAGTAAAGCCATAGGTCCTGTGCCACTGCGATGTGTGACACGTTAAAAATCACTACTGGAGTTGGAATTACCCCAGATAGGCAAAATTCTTAGTTAGGGTGTACAATAAGCCAATGATGGCTGCAGTGCTTACAAGGGGACCCTACGGCAGTCGGATTTTTGTAATTTTTCCTACTTATGGTACGTGAAGTTTAGACCTAGAACATTAATTTCCCAAAGCCATTCGGCGCCATATTCAGAAGTTCTCGAGAAAATCGACTTTGAAGTTTTTCGAGCGCTTTATGCGCACCAAGGGTGGGGGTTCGTT